>MVGT01000732.1:789319-802955 GCA_002174775.1 Macleaya cordata
GCAAAGGAACAAGGAATCGAAGCCCAATGAAACAAGGAACAAGGAATTGAAGCCCAATGGAACAATGGAATACCTTTTTGATTGCCCTTTGAGTTCCACTAAATTAAGAGAAATTCGTGGAAACAAAGCAAATTATCATTACTTGTTTGCAAGTTTAATTCCAGGAAAGTGGATGGTCACATGACTCAAAAGTGTGGTAGGTAATTTTTTAACATAGGCCCTGCTTGGTATGCAGGGAAAATTTGCAGAATGTAAATTACTACAGCTATGGTAGTGGTAGTTTACCTGGACAAACAAGGCTATAGGTATCCTAACTAGAAGGAAAATACAATACCAAGCAGTTGATTTATCAATTTGACCAGGAATAACTGCAAATGCGAATTTTTTCTGCATACCAAGCAGGGCCATAATTGCATGGATTACATTTCTTTGGACCCCAAATAATACACTTTTGTAGAATTAATGGAAATGAAAACGGGATATGAATTCTCATATCATTCTGTAAAAATAGTAGTATATTGTTCTATACGATATGCATAGCTGATGATGATATTGGGACCAAAAGGATGGGAACAAAACCCAAATTGAATGGATGTGGGGCCAGTTACATACGATTCAAGGGTTGAAATGTTGTGAGGATGTTCTTCGCAACATGTGTACATTATCCTCACAAAAAATCAGTTTATTATAAAATTTATAACCCCATTAAAAGTTATTTAGAAGTCCTCGCCATTGATTCTTAACTATTAATTTTTAATTAATTTTTGATATGGTTAGAAATTTTAGAATTGGTTGGCTTTTAGAGAGATTGATTTACATAGAGGAAAACATGCTCACCAAATTTCAGCCCTTAGATCGTATCCAACAAGCCCCAACAACCATTCGGTCTGGGTTTTGTCCAAATTTTCTTTGGTCCCAATGGCACAGTGGTTTTTAACATAACAAAATGCAAATTCAGGGTAGGACATGCGTACAACAGGGGCTTGTCAATAAGATTTCGGAGGGTGCCTTTAAAATCTCCCTTTTGTAAATGGCCGTCATCCATCATGTGGCAACTGACATAGCATGTATATATGAGCTACGATCATGTCAATGGGTTTCAGTAACGGGTATTTAGATCCACAGCATTTCACCTTCCATCGAAGCACCTCTTAACATGACCGGTGGATTGACGATGAATTAAAGCATACAAGTTTGTGTTATCTTTTAATTTTGACTGGTGTTATTAGGGCTCTTAAAATGATGGGGGACTCTCAACTTTAGGACCCAAGTCTAAATAACAACCTTCTTATTTTGAGGTTTTTTTTAGAAAATTCCCCTTTCCACAACAACTAAATACATCCCACGACCAAAAACAACTACACCAAACCACTTTACTAGCATTGCCACAACCACCTCCTCCACCACTACCACAACGTCATCAACCCCACCACTACTACTTTACTATTGTCACAACCGCCACCACCATGCCATAATCGCCACTGCCATCTATGGCTCTACCTCACGGCCTCTACCTCTGCCTCCACCTCTCTCTTTCTAGGTTGGTGGTGATAGTGGAGGCGGAGGCGGTGAGGTTGGGGTGGGGTGGTGTGGTTGTGAGTCTTGTGAGTAATATCAAAATTAAAATTTGGAGAACCCCCATCCCAGAGTTGGAGCCCATAACACAAATGCACAATGAATGAAACAGAACTGGGGTGGCAATGGGCTGGGCTAGCTGCCTTTTTGGCAGATTGCGTTTGGGCCACGACACCAAGGAACCAAGATTTAATTGGACCATTTCAGCGGACAAAACAGGACTCCTAGTCCTGGGCAAGCATAAGACCCTATATCTAAACGTTATCGAACTCTAGTCTATCAAATCTTAAGATTGTTAACAACATTACTTGACAGGAACCCAACCCAAGTCTAATTAATGGATGTTTCGTGTATGGCACTATGATCATAGTGTGATTAATGGTTAGTGATCTAGGATTCAGTAATCCGACTGGTGATCTAGGATTCAGTAATCTAAAATGGTGACCGAATTGCATCAGTCCCATGTGATGATTCATTCACACAAAATCTAAAGTCGTGTAAGGTCATCTAACGGTATTCACATAGGAATTCTATAAACCGTTGTGAAGTTTTTAACAAATTAAAGGATGAACAAGCGGAGTTGGAGCCGGTTGACAGACTTGATGAAAATCAGTGAAGTCAGTAGTCAGTGGTCGCGAGAATTAGTCTATCGAGAACTTTATAATGAGACATTGAGGGGTTTTAATCTGGTTTTGTGAGGCTTGAAGGTGGGAATTTGAGGTTGCCATTAAAAAAGTGCTTAAGGTGATTCAGGTGAGTGCTTAAGTAAAATTTGTATTTTATGTGCATTTGCTTCTAGTTCTTTCTATTCCATGTTCATCTTCTTCATTGATTTAAGGGTGGTGCTATTTGAACACTAAGATCACTGGACTACGGGGTCTACATAGTAACACTTTAAGAGCTAAAATTTGGTTAGGTTTTTCTCTTCACCATGCACGTATATCATCCTATCAAAAAAATCAGTTTATTGTACGTACAGCTTTTAATCGAATAAAAAAATTGATTGAAAATTATAGGTGAGAAATGATTAATGAGAAAAAGAATCAAACTTTTGATGGGTTAGAAGCTGTAGAATGTACTGATTTTTTATGAAAATGATGTAAATGATGAGAAAAATAAATTCACCAAATTTCAACTTTTTAAATGTAACACCAGATCTAGGTGTTCAAATAGCACCTTCTTTGATTTAATCCTAGAGACCTATTTTAGCCCTCACATTCCACAGTAGTCAAAACAAAAGATGTTTCAAGGCTCCATGCCATATAAAATCCAATGGTTCTTGGGAGTCAATAATTAAGCAAAAGTATTGCCTAAAAAGGGCCAGACCCGCTTTCAAGTAAGTAGGTCATGCGGCCCGTTTTTAGCCCTAAATGGTAAATAGTCAAATGTCAACACATTTGTCATTTTTGTTTTTTTGGCTAGGAAAGCCGAAAGCAAGCAAGCACTCGAGAGACTTACCAACTCAACTGGACGTCCATACGGCTGCTAACCGAGAAGGAACCTTCAACAGTTTTAAATGGTCCTTGCTTACTTGGGAATTGAGATTCAATAGTTTTTTTTTTTTTTATCCTTTTTTAATTTTTTTTTCTAGTAGAAGTCTAATTTAATATTCTCTGCCTCAAATGGTCCCGAATGTGTTTTCCTGCTCGACAAAGGAGGTGAATTTAAGATGGGTTTTCAATGTGTGCTGCATTGAAATGTCATATATCAAGCGAGAAAACAAATACAGGAATGAAAACATCTGTGTGATATCTCAATTTATGTTGCAGCATCTCGACAAACATATTTAAGAGAAAGTCTTAATGTGTTATTCTAAGATGTTGCCAGATCAGGTAAGATTTTTTTTTTTCTGAAGAGATTAGGTGAGAAATTAAGTGAGGCAGTTTTCAGTGGGTTGAATAGCATTTACTTTTGACAATAGTCATGAAAAGAAAACATGTAATTCACTACTCTGTAAGCGTTGTAATGTTTGATGTAAGTGACCATGATGTTGTGTGAAATGACTCTTATGGTTTGTTTGTTTGGATGGATGATTTTAGGCAAAGATTTTGTGGGGACTAGACATTTGGTAGAGAACTAGTTAGATTTATAACATGATTGCAAACTAGTTTTCTACTAAATCCCTGATTTACAATCTTTCATCCAAATAAACTATAAAAGAACTCCATAGTATAAATTAGCTTTTCCTCGTTGTGCACCCCTCCACTTCTTGAGCCACCCACCACTGAAAAAGGCTCCAAACAAGAAATGTGATGTTTTTTTTTTTTTTTACTTAAGCCATGTTTAAATGACGAAAACAATCGCATTTATATATAGGAATGTAATTTCATTCATTCCGATGCTTATTAAACCACTTCCAATGGCAAACTAAAAGGAGGAGATGGGTTTCCGATTCCGGTCTAAATTTTTTTTTTGATCCAATTTCTGCTTACAATTACTACCTATAAGGGACTCATCATAGAGATGATCTCAGGAATAATTTCTTGTAAAAGTGATCTTCTAATCATATAGATCATTCTTACACAACATCGCATTATTCTAATATATATATTTAATCCCATTAAGAATTAATTGAAGATTAATAGTAAAATAGATAGTCATGGATTTAATTTTTTCATCCTTTAACCTAATCTGGAGAAAAAGGAGGGTAAGCTTTTAAATTGAGAAATCAAGGTCTAACAGCTCAAAATAAACGTACACATAAAACCACAAAAATCCAACTAAGATTACCTACTTTACACTCTAACAAAAGTAACTAAAAGCACATAAAAAAGATGAACAAAAAGAACCCCACTTCTGTCTCTTATTATTCTTCTTCTTAAAAAAAAAAGTCTATAACCTAAAAAACTGATTAACTTTTAAAAGAGTCTATTCATCATTGGGACCACCATCAAGCAAGTGTACACGTGTCAACAGATCAGAGGAGACACGTGGAAAGTAATTCTTGCATTATAAGATAGGACCACAAGACAGAAAAATCTTAGGTCGAATCACTAAGCCAGCTAGGGTTTGCCTCCTCTATACTCGAATAAGTAGTGTCTTTTATTTAGAGATCTGAAAAACCAATGTAAGGAAAATAAAATATCCCATTGTGTTTTGGCTCTTATCCTCTAAATTAAAAGCTGATCTATTTTTTTTTTAAGTGGAACACACATCTAATAAGAACCTAATTTTTTTTACGGTAATGCTTGAGTTACAGCAAATTCCTACAGAATTTGCTACCACTCAAGCATCCAACGGTCAAAGTGATTTGCATCTCCTCGTATTTCGCATCCCATCCTAAAGTGTTATGAATCTCACCGTGAAATGTGCCTGCTGTAGCAAATTCGGTAGGGATTTCGGTAGCCCTAGCACTACCGTTTTTTTTTAAAGATGTAAGTGAGGGAAGCATGTTGGGACCCACAAGAACGAAAAAACAAAGAAACTTACAAAACATATACCCTGTATTTGGATAGGATTTGGACCAGAGATTGTTTCAAATATGTTGGGAGAAAATGATTAAAAATTAGCATCAGAATAATTCCTACATTACAAACGTAATACCCATGACATATAATATTCACATAATGTTGAAATTTTTTTTTTTTGTATTTTCTAATATGAAGATTCAAATATGAAAAATATGGTTACAAATATTAAATATGAAAAATATTTTTATTATTTAATTTTTTTATTTTGCAGATTTTCGAAGAAATTTCCATTGACAAACCCAAATTATATCTAATAATTCAATCTATCAATTTTTTTCCTTTTTTTTATTATTGATCAAATTTTTGCCATTATCCAAACTTTTCAGCAACGGGCGAAAATCGTCGCTTTTTAGATTTTGAGGTGAATTAACATTCAACCATCTAGAACGATGGGCGGAAATAAGGATGATGGTAACACTTATGTATAAAATTAGAACAAATATTGGACCTTAATTAATAGACAGAATAAAAATACTTTTGAGATTTTTTTTTTGTTCTACTAGTTGCATCAAATATTCTCTGGCTTTCCCAATAAATTAAATTTAAAATTATTCTATTCTTTAATTTTAGAGCTTGCCATATAAAAATTAGCAGTTCTAATTTTATATGACAAAAAGCTCAAAGAATTAAAGAATAGAATAACTAGAACTCTACTGTTATATACTTTTTATTATGGTTTGTGAGTGCATGCTTAACTTTATAAAGTAGTAAGTAATTGAGGGAGAATCAAACTAGCTAGGGCTGATATCTCTCTATATGTATTACATTCTTGAGTAGCTAGCAAGACTTTACTTACTTTATAGTTTATAGTACCCTAGTAAGCTAGAACAGAGTAGGTAAAATGGGGTCAACATATCATGATCACCATCAACATCATCAATAATACCATATCATCATAATCCTTCTTCTTCTACATTACATCCCTACTTCAGTAATCATAATATTAATCATGACCATACCACCATCTAACATACAACCTAATCCAAGGATTTAGATAAAAAAAAAAAAAAAGAGATTAGTTCAAACATTTCAAGGACATTCTTAATGGAATCAAAAAAGGAATTTATAGCGATAGCAACGTCGACCAATTAGAATAGAAACGGTCCCAATTGTAGAATTACAAGATTTTCAGTGATAAGTGTTGAATGGGATTTTTTTGGTAAAATTAATCACTTAATAATTTTTATTTAACTTTCAATTAGAGTAGAGTATGTTTACTTTTATTTAAGATGATAATATTTAGTAATATTGATGCATGTAAGACAGAAAGACTATATGTGTCTTCAAATCAGACGAATGCAAAAAAAAAAAGATAATGTTCAGCATTAGATTTTAGGGCAAGTCTAATGGAATATGATAAAATGGATCCCTTAAACTTTTGGGAGAAGGATTAAGGATCTATCTCCCTTAGTGGATAATCTCTTAAAAGATATTGTAAATGGAAGAGATAAAAGAGAGGAAATATAACCATTTTAGAGAGAGAAAAAAAAATTAGTTTTTTTTTAAGGAGAGAAAATAGAAAAAAAAGAGATAGAGAATCAGATTTCCTATTAAATAAGAATTAAAAATAAAAAAAAAAATTTACCCCTCATTCATTGAATTCTACCATCATCTAATTTCTTCTCCACTAAAGATCTTTATTTCAATGGAGATGGATCAATGTTAAGGAATTAAAAGGCTGCAATGAGGCCAAAAACGGATTGATCAAGCAATGTTTCGTTCCATATCTTTTCTACTAGATTTGTCCTTAGTAACAGGCGTATCGTAGCCCTACAGTGATTCTACACTTACTGCCTAGACTATTTAGAAGAGTATTTGAGTCAATTTGAAAATGGCTCAAATTTCGAAGAATATAAGATTATTTAAGAACAATGGGAGGACTAAGGTTAGTAAGAAAATGATATATAGCCCTAAGGTTTTTTACGTTAAAAAAAATCACGTGTTGAATTACTATTGTAAAATCAACGGTAAGAATTTACGAATTTACGAGTATGACAGATGGCATGTATTGTACGAGACTTGGGGAAAATAAATTTTGCTATACGAACAAATTTCAAATCAATCAGAACTGGTCGGTGCCTTAACTGCCGCTTTTCTTATTGTTTTTAGTATTTTAAGCTTTTGACTCATCAGACAAATAGTCTTTCATGGGGGCTCATCACATTAATGTTGTGGCCCCCAACACCCCCCACCTGCTGAGTTGTCCTTCAACTTCCCAACCAACACCCCCAACTCCAAGGAGTGGCCTTAATTCAACCGAACTCACTCCCTTCTTTGTCAACACAATACATTCTAAGAGTTAGCCTATATTTAGTGAGATCACTAATTTATAGTAATGAAAATTTAACTCGGGTCTGAACTACAATCAACAACAGATACTATTGATCGTGCATATTATACATGCGCTCGATAATGTGTTAGGGCAAGTATTATGGTATTTCCTAATTTTTTGTGCTTCAAGCTTCAAATGATAGTTAAAGAAGGCAATTATTAAGGTTGATGCACTAAAATTTAGAGCGGCGATAGATGGGGCGGAGGGCATCAAAGGGAGTGAAGGGTGACACTCCCTCTACCGCCCCTATTTTTAGTTTAAATTTTTTTTTTTTTACTGTATGAAGGTTTTTGTATTTTTTGAAACACCAAATTTGTAGAGCCCATTTGGATACGATTCAATAGTTGATATTCAGTGTGATTGTTCTCCTCACCATGTAGATCATCCTTACAAAAAGTCATCACATTCTAAAACATCTAACCCTATCAAAAGTTGATTCTTTTTCTCACCGTAAATTCCCAATCAACTTTTGAAGGGGTTAAAAGTTTATAATGGATTGATTTTTTTTGTGAAGATGATCTACATGGTGAAAAGAACAACCTCAGAAAATATCAGCTGCTGGATCATATCCAAGTGGACTCCATAGACTTGGTGTTTCGAAACATACGAAAATCTTCATACAAAAAAAAATAAAAACAAAAACAAAAATAAAAACAAAAACAAATAAATTTTAGAACAAAAAAAGGGGCAACAGAGATAGTGTCGCCCAACACTCCCTTTGTCTCCTAAACTTTTTTTTTTTTAAATAAATGGCAACAAAGGAAATGTCGCTCTCTACTCCGTCCATCGCTCTTTAGTCCGTCTGTTCATACCTATTTCTTCCAATTTCGTTTCCAAATGTAGGGTTGGGTGAAGGAGTTTGGGGGTTGGTTGGCACCTTAGTACTTGTTGTATAGACTGGGTTTTGGTTAGCCTACGTGGACAGCCAATGAGGCCCACGAAAGATGGCCACCAGGGCGCCACTGAAGCCTGCCTGTGCCCCTTGTCTCCACTAAGCAAACCACACGCAGTGAGCACTAATTCGCCTGACGTAGCCAATCTAAAGATACCACGTGGAATACCGTTAGGACAATCATATAAGGATTGCTTGCTCACCACGCATAGGAAGTTTACAGGAGCCTCAGCAGAGAGAGAGAGAGAGAGAGAGAGAGAGAGAGAGAGAGAGAGAGAGAGAGAGAGAGAGATAGTGTCTCAGGCGCTTATATATGTATATAGGTGTGCTAGAGAGAAGGGATCATCTTCTTCTTCTTCTGGACTCATCTTTCTCTATCCCCAGATCCCCTCCTCTCTAACCTCTTTCCCGACACTTAGAACCTCCTTTATCCGCCCATTGCTCACCCTCTCTAGACCGACCCTCACCCCTTCCTTTGTGTTTTATAGGACCCTTAAACGGTCATTCCAAGTGGTTTTGACAAGGGCTCGTGCTGACTACTCTCTTACCCATCCCATTCACATATACTCCCTCATCCTACCCCTAAACACTTGCCTTTATCCCTCTCCAATTTAGAGGAAAGAGGGAGCCATAATACTTGCCCAGAGAAGTTTAGTCAAATGCTCTATAGTCTTAATTCATCTCAAATACACAAAATCATTCCAAATGTAACCGTACTAGGTATATCGCCGTGCTTCCGGCACGGCTCAAAACCTTGGCCAGCAGATCTGTCGGTGGCGGTGGTGAGGAGGAACCGACACAGATCGAAAAAAAAAAAGTATAAAGGGAGGTAGAGAGGAGAAGAGAGGGTTAGCAGAGAGAGGATAAAGGGGCAGGCAGAGAGAGGGGAGTAGAGAGAAATCGAGAGAGAGAGAGGCCAGGGAGAGAGGGGGATCAGCTTATAAAGCAGGACATAATTTATAAACATGACAAATTTGCCCCCGTCCTGAATTGGATAAGAGATAGTGAATCTCATGGGGCCATGTAAATGTCAGATCGAACATTGCATCGTTCCAAAATAATTTTGCTACGATTTCCCTACTTAATCTCTTGGTTAACTTTGACCATTGGATTAAATCATTTTGTCCGATTATGCGCAAAGAAGGTAGAGAGGGTTTGAGATTGGTAAACAACTCTAGGTGTAGTGAGATTTTTTACTGTGCTTGGAAGTAGTAGGGGGCCAGGGGCCAGGGGCCAGGGGAAGAAGAGAGGGGAATTCCGTACGCAGAGTCATATGTAAGGCAGTAAGTTGGTCAAAGCTTCGCTGTAAACACGTGCGTCAGGTTTAGGCACGTGCATCGGGAAGCAAGGCCCTAAGCTGGACCCGGCAATCCTGTTTGGTTGACCAGCGACAGCAGAGCCTTTGGGGCGTGGGTCGTGGGGCGCACTGTCTGCCCCCTTCTTACTTCGCACGCGTGTGTGCGCCGCTAAACGACGCCAACTCACACATCTCTCCGTCCTCCTCTTCACTCTTTCTCTCTCTAAACTCGCATGTGAGGGTGAGAGATTCCATTTTCCATCTCATAGTGTGGTGTTCATCTAGGTCACCTAATTTGTCCCAGTCCCACACAAATGAAACGACACCCCCACTCACACACACACACACATAACAAAATTCACTCCTCTCCACTTCTTCCTAATCACGGGAGAAAGAGATTTTGTTTGAAAACCAAAAAAAACAAAAAATCTCGCAAATGAAGAAGACCCATGGGCCCACCAAGCATCACAACTTTGACCATTGACCATCATAAAAAACTGCAGTAAATTCCACTCCCCAGACACCCACCCCAGATATATACATATTTGCAGTTACCCAAAATCATAAACACTCCAATCCAATTCATCACCACCCCATCTTTTTTATCCTTCCATTAAAATTTCGATTGTGACGGGAGTATGATTTTAGGACCAAAAGTGGGACCCAGAAACCCACAAAAAAAAAGACCCCTTATTAATATTTTATTGGAAACAAACAAACAACTAAATTTGACCATGGTTTGGGTTGGGTCTTCAAAACTAGGGTTAGGGTTTGGGACACACACGTGTGCAAGAGTCAGATAAGAGCAGTGGGTATACAGCAGCAGGGTGGCTGTTGGGTATGTCGTCTTTGGATTCAGATCGTGTTATTATAAAGAGACGCTAAAGCTAGAGAGGAGATTTGGAGACAAAGTCCAAAGAGCATTTTGCAGAGCAGAATTAGCCAGGCCCAAAGAGGTGTCCTCTCTCTCTCTCTCTCTCTCTCTCTCTCTCTCTCTTACCTTAGCAGCAGCAGCAGTCCGTCCTTTTTAGAATGTCTCACAACTAGAGATTAGAGAGAGAAACTGAAGCAAAACAAACAACAACAACAACAACAACAACAACAAGAGAGACACAGATCCGATCATTCTAGAGAGAGAAAGAGAGTTAGAGAGAGAGTGAAGAAAGCAGGATGCGTGGAAGCTTAGAACCATTAGATGTAGTAGGGGTTCAGATCCCATACCATTTCAGGTGTCCGATCTCGTTAGAGTTGATGCGTGACCCAGTTACCGTTAGCACCGGTCAGACCTACGACCGAGCCAGTATTGAATCATGGGTTGCAACCGGCAACACCACTTGCCCCGTAACCCGATCTCCTCTTTCCGATTTCACTCTCATCCCCAACCACACCCTCCGTCGTCTCATCCAAAACTGGTGCGTCTCTAATCGTTCTTTTGGTGTTGAACGTATCCCAACTCCCAAACAACCCGCTGACCCGGCCTTAGTCCGATCTCTACTCACTCAAGCCTCTTCCGATTCAGCCCCACTCGAGTCTCGCCTCTCTGCCATCCGTCGACTCAGAGGACTCGCTCGAGACTCGGACAAGAACAAATCTCTAATCTCCTCTCACAACCCTCAAAATCCTCTCCTTTCCATCATTTTCTCCAACACAAAAACCGAATCAAACGAGTTGATTCACGAGTCTCTTGCTTTACTCGTCATGTTCCAACTCACCGAGCCAGAATGCACATCCGTAGCTTCTCAACCAGACAGAATTTCCTTCCTTTCTTCCCTTCTCTCTCATCAATCAATCGAAGTCCGTGTTAACGCTGCAGCTCTCATCGAAATTATCGCAGCCGGAACTCGATCGTTAGATCTCCGTATCCTGATCGGAAATGCAGATGGAATTCTCCAAGGAATTATAAGAATCTTGAATTATCCGTTATCATATCCAAGAGCACTCAAAATCGGAATCAAGGCCTTATTCGCATTGTGTCTAGTTAAACAGAATCGGCAAAAAGCGGTTTTAGCCGGAGCTCCTGAAGCGTTAATCAACCGATTGGCCGATTTTGAGAAATGTGATGCAGAACGCGCCTTGGCAACCGTTGAATTGCTCTGCCGAGTCACGGCGGGTTGCGCCGCCTTCGCCTCACATGCGCTAACGGTTCCGCTTCTGGTGAAAATTATACTGAAAATATCAGATCGTGCGACGGAGTATGCTGCCGGAGCTTTGCTTTCGTTATGCTCTGTTTCGGAGCAGTTACAGAGAGATGCGGTGGCGGCCGGAGTTGTGACGCAGTTATTGTTGCTTGTACAGAGTGATTGCACGGTTAGAGCGAAACGTAAAGCACAGTTATTGCTCAAGTTATTAAGAGATTCATGGCCAGATGATTCGATTGCTAATTCTGATGATTATAATTGCAGTGATGTTGTTCCGTTTTGATTCTTGTCCAATTTAATCCAATTCTAGAGAGAGAGAGAGAAGAAGAGAGAGAAAGCGAATTGAAGTTCGATAATGGTATATAAACATCTGTATGTATGTATTTCTGTATTTACTAATTTTGTTTGAAGTTCCAAAAGTTTAAAAAAAAAAAAGAACAAGTTCGAGAGAAGAAAAATATATTTTGAATTGTTATTCATCTTATGAGACCCACTATTAGAGTGAGAGTTACAGGGAAATGAAACCTGTAATATTCCACAGTTTTGATTCTTTTTTGGTTTTGTTCTGATTTTGGTTCCAATCTTATCAATCCGATTCTGTTTGGTTCAAATATCTCACATCAAAGCTTATGTTATCGGTACAAAACTGGTTCCGTTTCTAGAAGCCCAATGTTACATATGTAAGTGCTAGTATAGTGGAATACAATAATCTAAAGATCCATAGATTTACACATTGACAGTAGAATTGAAAAGATCCAAGCAACTTTCCACTACTCAAAGGATTCGTAGTGGAGTGAGGATTCGGGAATTGCGATCATCAGATGGTCGCACATATCTCCAAAACTATGTAGTTGTGTGTTAGGTGAGATGATCGGTGCATTATCTTAGTCTGTTCCACGCTTCATTCAGCTTACTCTCTCACTATTCCCCCTCCCCCCTTAATTCAAGAATCTATAGATTAAGGGATTTCCACTGCTCTTGCCTTAAGACTGGTTTCATATGATTTTGGTTTCAATTGGTGCCCTAATTCCTGTTAGTCGTTGGAATCTTTTAGTAATGAGAACCATTGTAAAAAGTGGAAACCTCGCTTCCGTAGTTTCACTTTTATTAAGTTTTGGATTCGTCCAATTAAACCTCTCAATGAGGAGGAGAATTTTAACTACATTGTTGGGATTGATCATCACTAATAGTTGTCAAAGATGTTCCTGTAGTAAAGACTAGACGAAGAGGAGTGGAATTAGTTGGACCACATTTTTTAATGGTGGGTGGGGTAGGAGAAAAAGTTGTCCTAACCTTTGATTGGAGCAAATCAGATGACGATATAGTTTTTAGTAAGGTAGATGGTGGTAGTGGTGGTGGGTTAGGTTTGGTAGCTTTTATGAGAAGAGCTGTAGAGAGAGAAAGAGTGAGAGAGAGAAGAATCAATCATGTTCATGTGAGTGAATGAATGAATTGCTGTACTTTATTAATCTCTCTCTGTGTTTAGATTGTAATCCAGCTCCTATTAGATCCCGTGCAATAGGAGTCTCAAACATAATCACAGGATAAATCCATACAACTTTTTATTAAAATTATACTAATTGTATTTACTTAAAATCAATAGTTTCATAAAATGGTACATCGGTATAAAACGGACACATTATTTATAATTGTGTTTGTTACTTCTACATAACCAACAAATTATTTTGTATCGAAAGTTGTATAACACTGACAATATTTATATTGTCGACTATATATAACCGACAATATAAAATTTAAATTGTGTGAAAATATATCGGTGGCTATGACATTAATAAGATGTTTCTTTAGACGTGAGGGTATCAACATGTGTAATGCACATATGTTTTGGTTTTTGGCTACAATAAAATTGAGTTTTTTTTTCATGTTTTCTTGGTTGAAACATGAAGTGGAATACTTTAAACAAAAAAAAAA
>MVGT01000732.1:805048-836844 GCA_002174775.1 Macleaya cordata
TTTCAAACATGTACTCTATATTAGGTATGTTCTTTATGTTTGATTTATATTAAAAAATTTGTATCGATTAGAGGGGTAACACTAACCTCCCGCTATTTTTTTTCCTTCCTTCTTTTCTTCTATGTACACTTCCCTTACACTTATTTATATTAGCGTATGGAAGTAACACCCTACTTTAATTTATATTTACACCTTATTTATTCTTACACCTATTTACATCTTCCTATGGGGTCAACGTGGAAATTCAAGCGCTGATTTTGATTAATGTGATAAGGAGATCATCCAGATAAATTACCTCATGCGTCATCTTCATATGAGCCCCAAAACCTAAAGAAATAACGTGGAGGGCATTTTTAAAATATATCAAAAAAAAGGGAATGTAAATTGCAAAGACTTAAATGTTGTTGACTCCACGTCTATTAAAAATGAGACGATGTAAGTCTCATTATTATATTAAATTACATGAAACCTTCTACTTGGCATAATCAATCATGGAATTGAACCAAAGATTTATCTTAGCAATTGTATTAAGCAAGAGTAATGCTATATTGACCATATTATCATAAGATGTGGCAGCTGGTATGTGCATATATGTCATGTAAACTATTGTGTATACATGCCACCCACGTGTATTAGTTGAAAAAATAAAATAAAAGATATGAACCACGTACTATTAGCCCTTAATTGATATGGTACGTAAACATCAATTGCCATATAATAAGATTAGCTAATGTAGTGAGATAATGTTCTCCACTAAGAAATTTCATCATTTCATGTCATTGATAGTCCAGTAAAGAAAAACATAATGCAACTTGCTTTCACCCGTGGGCTTTTTCTTGTTCGGTGAAAATGTTGCTAAGCCCAAGGAAAAACGAAAAAGAGAATTAAAATGAGGTCCATTTAGGTTTTGCCTGCGTCGATATTTTTAGAATTGACTGATTTTTTATAAGGTTTCCTTCGATAATTTCTAAGCAATTCCACTCACTAAGTGTGTCCCTATAGGATTATTCATCCGATGGATATAAATCCATTTGATTTTAAGATTTCTAATCCCCTCATCTACGTGGTGAAACTTTGAGCTAGCCTTCCATTTTATCATTAAATTTTAGACAAGGCTGGATTAAAAATTTTGGAATAATTAAATGTTGAGGGATCATTTCACTAAAAATCAACCTTAATATCCATGCTTCAAATCATACAAGAAAAACTTTCCCAAAAATCTCCCTCCATCATTATAATATGAGAATGGATATTGCAACATACCTTATTGCAATACTATTGTAACACACTTTTTATAGGGTCCACATATAAATGATTCAAGGGCTGGTTTTCGGTAAGGATGTTCTCCTCGCCATGTAGATCATCATATTTGGGAATCAACCAATTCTAAAATTTTTAATACCCTCAAATCAGCCTATGAAAAATTGGTAAATATTAGGCATTTTTTTAGACCGTTGGTATCTTTAATTTTTGATAAAACTTTTGATGGGGTTAGAACTTGTAAGGGGCTGATTTCCGGATACGATGATCTACATGATGAGGAGTATATCCCTGCTAAAAAATGAGTCCTTAAATCATCTTCATATGTGCCCCATAAAAAATATATTGCAATAGTATCGTAATAAGATATGCTGCAATATCCCTCCTCTTGTAATATATACATAAAATATATTCTGATTGTACATTCAAAGTTGGGAGAATATATACATATTTGCTTGGATATAATTAGATTCTAAGAATTCAGCAGGCTCAAGATAACTTTTCTTTTTTTTTCTTTTCTTCAGGTGCAATCATCCAGAAACATAAAACACTTTCTTTAGGAATTCAGCAAGCATAAACTTATTAATGTTTTTAACAAATCTTTCCATGTTAAGATCGGTAACAGATTTTGGTTGACCGATCTTACCAAGAGATTTACAGGATCTTTAAACAGATTATGGTTTATCAAAGATTTGAATTAATAAAACAATAGTGCTAGACGTACTTAGACTTGGGGACTTCATTTTGGGGACCTGCTGATGAGTTATCCTAAATTAGTGCACCCTAGACTATGCCTATTTGTTGTAGGGAGTAATGCTACACTTACAACAAGTTGTACATCAATTGTATAGCAAGCTGAAATACATGGTGAATATGCAAGTTTTGAAAAGGGCGTAATTCGTAAGGAATTTTGAAACTTACACATCCATCTTCCATTCAGTTTGTTGTATAAATTGTTATATAGGTTTATGTACATAAAGCATTATTATTTTCTAAGACCCCATGAATTAGCCACAAAGGCGACACGTCAGGTGTTACCTAACATTGAGTTCTCAGATTTAGGATGTCTAGCATTACTAAAAACACTAGCAACTGTACTCCCAAAATTCAAAAGAGTGGAGTTAATGGTCATCAACTCTTAAAGAGTTCTCTATATGTATGACTTCTTTTTTTTGATGGAGTATATATCAAAAACATTATTATGTAACTGGCTAGCATCCTAAATCTTTGTATATATATCACAGCCTCTTTTCTTTTCTTTTTTATCTGTTAGAGTTAGACAGGTTCTTGGCTTAGATGTTAAGGTTTTTCTTTTCTTCTTTATCTGTTAAGAGTTAGACAGGTTCTTGGCTGATTGTTAGATGTTAAGGTGAAGGCGGGTTTTGAACTCAGGTCGTGAATTCAACTCCCAACGACTTTACCATTTCTAATCCCTAGTGAGGGGCACCTACAATATTACATCCTTATTCATATGGTTCTAAAGAACTAGCACCAAATTTTGCCTCATTTCATGATGAACTTCAAAGAATTTGTTCCTGACCCTCTTTCAACTGATGTATATCAATCCCTACTGTGCTACAACGATGTTTATGAACAAGTCCAAAGAGTGATCAAGTTTCTAAAGATATATGTACCTGTAATATGTATCTCCAAAGTACAAAAATGTATATATATCTCCAGTCTCCACAAACTTTCCATGTTTAGAATGATTATAAACATTTATTAATTATGAGATGTGAATCTGTGATCAGGCACATATTAAGATATCATTAATCAATTACCCTAGATATTTGCTCATCATATATATATATATATATCTTCTAATTAGCTACCATTAATCCTAATTAAACATGCCAAATATATGTGAGATAGATAATATATTAGCTAGCTATAATGATGATCATATATATATACACTTGCGCACAGCTCCAATTGAAGATGATGCTATAATATGCATGATTTCTACAGCTCTAGCTACCTGATCATGAATTAGAAGCATGCATTTGTTTGTTAATCTCAAAAATAGATATACTAAATAATCAGTGTCTAAATTCCAAACAAATACATGCATTGATCAAAAGAAAACAAAAAAGAAACTTTCAAATACATGTGTATAAGGATTAACAAACCAACTGTATCATGACAGCATTCTTGGGTGGTTTTTAAATAGAATTTTATTGTTCCCATTTCTGTAAAGTTCTTCTGGAATTTCCTTGAATGAAGAATTAATGAAAATGTGAAACAAATTAAAGCTTGATAAATGAATGAACTAAGTGGTTAAGCGTTCTTTGGACGTCGAATAAAGCGACCAATCAAGATGTGCTTTTGTAGGTAGTTTACTTTTCATGTGTATGTATGATGGTATTTGCTACCATTTCAGAACAGCTAAGGAGGGAAGAGTTCATGTTCATCAATTAATATCTTGGTTAAAGGATATTTCAGTTTAATTTTATGTGACAATTATGTAAGATATACTTGCACCCTATGTGATTAGAGCTGTTTATAACAATTATCGAATTTCATTAAGAAGATAATTAACTTAGACAATTTTTGGCAAAGATTTAATAACAATAAACCGACAACTTTAATTTCTCCGTAAAACGACAAAAATCAAAGAATCGTTCGTTGTCGTTTCTTCCTGAATATGTGCCATATAACCAGCCCTAATTAGATATATGGGGCAGAAAAGCGAAAAGAATAAGCTACAGAAAGAATGTAGGGTTGGTTACACATTCTCCGGAAAGGATAAAGGAAGAAGAACAGTTAATTAGGACAAAACCAAAACCTACCAAGTCATATTAACAGTTATAAATTTGAAATACTTATATTTGCTAACAGAGATATGTATGCATAGAATGTGTATGTGTACATGAACGCAGAATTTGACGTCAAATTTCGATACAACAGCAAAAACACACCATATGTAGAATTAATTTGAAACTGAAATATACACTAAAGTTTCATTCAGAACCCTATATTTTTGTAGATTAAGCACAAAGCCCATCTTTAGAGAAGATCATACTCTTGTAGTTCTATGCACCAGCCAATATGTAGCAATGAATATGACATATCCACCGATAACTTATACAGTTTGTATCATTGAAAGCCAAAAAACCATTAACTTCATACTGTGAAGAGAATGCACACATACCCATTTCATGATTAACATGAGATATATCGACCTTTCGCTTGTTGTGTACATATGGTGACAGCCAGTCTCCATCCTCTTACTATCTTAATGCACCCTATATATATGAAAGGAACGGTTGTTTCTATTTGATATATTCTTTGTCCATTTTCTTTTTTGTATATTGCTAGCTATAGCATCATCAAGAAGAGAGCCAGAAGATCATCTCTCCTACTGCCAACTTGTAAATTTCCTCCACCGGCAATGCCTCCGGGAATTGATCACAAGCACCACTTGCCTGTTCAAACACCACTATATATGTTAGAATTGACAAGCATATACATACATTTGAATGGTAGGAAAAAAAAATAAAAAATCAACTGCTCAATATATTGATTATTAATGAATTAGATGATTAGTCCAGTGGAATCTCCACTACTACTGCACTGCTAAATATGAAATTTCAGGTTCAAGTCCAGCTTTCCCACCAAACAAAAATGACTCACATTTTAATAAGCCATATTTATAAGCACCCGGATCATTTAATTATCAAATTATTCTTCTTGTTTTACGTTAAAACGTTAAAGGAGGGACTAATGATTCCCTTTTTTCGGTCCGAAACAGACTAATGATTACCCAGTGCTTACTGTTTTCTTTTCTTGTGGGCTAGCCAAAACAATCAAACAAGGATAACATTACTTCAATTGAAATATGACCAAATCAATTGGTTACTAAGTAAAGTTAGAAGTTCATTGTATCCTAAACACTAATTGCAGCTTAAATTAAAAAACTTCAGCAAAGCTAACTGGGTACTTCAATAATTCAATGAATAATAAGTCTAAAAAACCAGATTAAACCTAACTAAGATATTTAACTTCTAAACTAGCATTAATTGTTAGTAGACCATACAAAAAATTTCTACAGATGGTTTGAATGGCCAGTGAAGAATAATATAGTCAGTAAATCAACAGCACTGATATTGACAGCCTGTCCATTTCTGAATGTTTCCAGATCTTGATGAAATCAAATTGAGGATTTTCACTGACATTTTGTCATTAATTTGCATGTTATGCATATATTGATTACATCTGTTAAATATAATGCGAAAGATTTCTAAGAATATGTACCACTTGGACTAGTTAATTGTAACAGCTAGTACCAAAAACAAAGAAGATATAAATAAGTTCAATTTAAGTAAGAAAAAATTTTATACTTACATGGGCATGGATCATGAACATGCTTCTATAGCAATCTGAGGAAACGTGAGCAGTTACTACTTCCAGTTTATGTTTCTCTAGGACGTAACAAACAGTAGATAGGAGCCCTGGCTTCTTTGGTGCACAAACACTAATTTGCGCGTCGTCACCGTTCACACTCAAGACGACATTCGGTGAAGACCATGTTTGAAAGCTAGCAGGAATGCAAGGGATTGAAAGTGAATTGGGTGAGTTCATATTGGTCATGACAGAATTATTCCTAGAAGATCCTTGATCAGCCAAAAACGCCTCTCTTGATGAGTTGAATGTAGGGGCAGTTGAAGCAACAACTACTGATGGTTCGTAGTCGATGGTTGTCGATGTTAACGGTGCTCCTCGGAGCATTTCTAGCCTTTGTTTCTGTAGCTTCTGAAGAGAGTGTTGAAGGGTTTTGATGTAATTCACTGCTTCATCAACTATGGTGGATTTATCCGCCTACATTTAAAAAAAAAAAAAAATTTAAACATCTATAAAAATTGTAGAGGGGAACTCAAATCCATTGAATTAGTTTGTTTTCTTTCTTTTTTTTTCTATAAAAAGATTGAATTAGATTGAGAAAACATTTTTTTTTTCTGCATGATGATGAAAACAACTAAAAAAGAAGAAGTATTTAATGCATAATTAATTAAGAAAAACAAAAACTGACTGCATGCAGAAGTCTGTAAGTAATTTCCAATTATTATCAATTCTGAGTTGGAAGATTCTTTTTTCTTTTTCTTCTTTGAAATTAAACTAGGATCAAAACTACAGGCAAAAGCTAGTGAAAACTGGTCAAGTAGAGTAGACTTCAGTGCCCCAGTTTAGCATTTGATACAGATCAGCTATTCAGCAATTTGCCCCATAGTATCATGCAATTGAGAGCTGATGAGATTTGTTTGCATGAAAGAGGGAAAAGGAAAACAAGAACAGTTCCTTGGAAACCCTTTGTGGCTAGTTAGTAGTACAACTTGAAAATCAGTACTTAATATTCTTCTGACTCTTCGGGATTTTTCAGTTGAAACTTGAGCAACAAGTATAGGAAATTTGACTGGGACCCATATGCTCTAATCTTACAAAAAAAAAAAAAAAAAAAAAAAAAAAACAAGAACCCTTCTTTTTATATGTTTTGACTGATGAAATTAAAAGCATAAAAAACCTAGGAAATTTGACTGGGACAGATATGCTCTAATCTTTAAAAAAAACAATTCTTATTTTTCAAACATGTTTTGATTGATGAAATTAGAAACATAAAATCCTCAACCTTTGATTTAGCACCTAAGAATTCTCATCCAATGTTATCTATAATTAAAAATGAAAAGTGGGTAGCCCATGGAGGAGAGAGAGAAAAATTAGTATCTGTCTGTCTTGAACCCTAGAATTATTTAATTATATTTTTAGTTATTAATATTACCTTGGCAGGAAGCTGAGGAAGCAAAGCATGAAGATTAGAGAACATATTCCTCATCTTCTTCCTCCTTTCTCTCTCAGTCCAAATGTGTATCTCATGATCTGATTCACCACCACCACCACCACCACCACCAACTTTACATTCACTACTCCAATCACCACCACCACCACCCTTACCAGTAGTACTTTTTGGAACACCGCTTCGACCTCGCTTCTGACCCACCACCGATGGTGTCACTGTGGTTGCTGTTGGGGTTGGGGTTGGTGTTGGTGTTGGGCTATTGGAGCTTGAATCAAGTAATTTCTTATTCCCACTTTTATCCTCAGTACTACCACCTGAATTATCAGAATTGGAGAAAACCGGCCATGAAATATGGTTCTCCAACAAGAAGTTGCTGCTTGGACCACCGCCTACTTCTTCAGCCATCATGCTTTAATTGTAGAGAGAGAAAGAGATCTACAGAGAGAAAGAGGTTAAGATTAAGGTTTAGGGCGGAGGGATTATATAAGAATAAGATAAAAGAGGGAAGAAGAGGCGTTTAAAAGCTAGAGAGAGAGAGAAAAAGGGGAAGGGAGGCCAAAATTTAGGTGGGAAGAGATGATTCGGACTGCAAGAAAGAACCCAAAATACAATCATAAGACAATGCCGTTATTTGGCGTGGAAACAAAAACGGATAGCTCAGCGCGTGCCACAAAGATTTCTCTCTCACCCCAAACCTCTGCTGGTCCCACTCTTTACCCCTCTCCTACCTAAACTGTTCTCCTTCTCTCCAAATTCTCCAAATTGCCACTGCCCATTATTTTGAAACTAATCTGGAGGAAGAAAATTTTGAACTTTGTGAGTGTTAACCCAAATTTCCTTCAAAATTGATTTACAAGGAAATGGTTGTCCAAGGCTTGTATACTTCACAAATTCAAGGCTTGTATACTTCATAAATTCGGAGTGCCCAGGCAATGTGAGATGTACTAATACTCCCTCTCAATGTTACAGTTCCTTCTACTCAGCACTTCTCCATGCAAGGCTATAGACAACAAACCTGACTTATCTTGAAATACCTACTTTGATATTATGTTAAGGCCCATTGGACCTAACTCTATTTGAAAATCAACTTAAAAGGAAAAAGTTGTCTAAGACTTATATTCTTCACAAACTCAGAGTGCCCGGGAGAGCAGGAACAAGAACGGGAGTGTTGGAGCAGCCAATTAAAAAGTGTTCCTAGTTCCAAAATACTTTCTAAGCAGAAGCGTTAGAGCATAGTTCGAAACAGGAGCGCGAGGTTCTGGAGCGGAAGTGTCACCTCTATACTACAGTTTTGGTTACTAAGTGTGGGAGATGCTAACATGAGGATCTACATGCACTTGGTAAGAACATCTTCACAAAAATCATTAGTTAGATCATCTCCATATAGACTCTCAAGTTGCGAGAATGAAGTAGTTCCCAGAGTAAAAGGTCAATTGACCCTTCTCTTACTACTTGAAATCATCGTCATCATCTAATAATTTGACTCTCATCGATCAAAGCCATTGGTAAGTAAGTCATCAAGGTCCATGAGTTTAATGGCTTTCTTATGCGAGATTTTTTTGATGATAAGACCATTACGTACCTAATTACAAATACCGGCAAAGGTGTGAGAGAAGAAAATACATCCACCATGTCTAGAGAGAAATCAACACCACCTTAAAATCAACCATTGACAATATTGAGTGTACAAATACTCATGAATTCTGCAGAGTCCACCAACAATATTTTTAAAATCTATTTGGTGCAAACGAAATTTTAACGTACATCTATGCTATCCGTAACAATAGATTTTATATTGATAAAAAAAAGTACAGATTTTACTAGCTAATTAATGGAAATACTTTCATTCTCCATAAAAATTGATAATATTTCTTTTTTTTTTTTTTATAGTAAACAACAATATGTCATTTTAGATGTTCATAATGTCTTAAACAATTAGTAAATACGCACATGGGCCTTTGGCTTAATGGTTGTGCATCCCTCCCATAAATCTTGGTAGTGGAGGTCTTGGGATAAAAACTTCTCGGCCGTGGAATTGCCGCTAAGTTTGTGCCATATAATCTGGTAATAAATATAGATACGTTGTTATTGACAGTTTCTCTATGCCCGTTGGTGGGTGCCTTTTATGCGTTCGTTGGTGACGATGTTATTGGCGGTTTCTCTGTGCTTCTCACTGTGCTCGTTGGTGGGTGCCTTTCCTGCGTTCGTTGGTGACGATGTTATTAGCGGTTTATTTATACTTCTCACACACTCACTGCGTGTATCTATACCATAATGTAATATAGGCAATATTCTCTTTCAAAAAAAATAGTAAATACATGCAAGGGCATTGTAGTAAATTGGAGTGAAGAAAAGGGTTATAAAATATGAAACAGACTTGGCCAACTTAAAGATTAAAAGAGAAACGTAGACGCGTCATGCAGTACAGCAAAGACAAGTCATGATTTGGCCGTTATTTTATCTTAAGAAATCTGGCACTGAAACTGCGGCTGCTGAAAATCCCCCCCTTCCCCACCTGCCCTAATTGTTTCCTTTCAATATAGATACTCTCTCTCTACCTATGTATATTTTTGGTTCTTATAATTGGTTCGGTATGTATTGTTGCCGGTTCTTGCCTTGATTCATCCCTCTCTCTCTCTCTTTCTCTCTCTCTCTCTCTCAACTCTCTCTCTCTCTTGGGATATTCTATATGATGATGATGATTACTCTTTTAAAGTTAAAACAAACTTAAAATCAGAAATGTTTGGGTGGGCAGGATTCCAAAAAGAACGTTAAGGGGGTTACCACCTTTTGAAATTTTGGAGTCTTCTTTTCTATTCCGAATTTCTGATATCATCATCATCATCATCATCAAAATTCTCTCTCAAACTAACGAATACCCAAACACCTCTGCTCCCATATACTTATTTATCTTAATTTCTTATTTAATATGCTTAATTATAATACACGTAAATGGTGGGGAAACTCCTCCTTTTTTATCAGGATGCACGAAGAGGACGTGCATCATTTGCTTTGTGCGCACAGTCCCTTCACTTTTATGATTTTGTAAGTTTAGGGATGGCAGTGATTTTTTTAAAAAAAAGTGTTAATTTTGCATATCTAAACTACCCTTTTGTGTATGTAAACTGCCTATTCTTAACTGTTTTGTTTCTAAATACGAAAATGCTAGAAGGCTAATCCGACAGTCAATATGTTTCACATATCCTCGTAATTTGCACCCCATCTCGAAGTAATATGACTATCACCGTAAATTGTGCCTTCTGTATCAAATTATGTAGTTTTTTCTATAACCCTAGCACTGTCGTTCTAAATAATGATGACGTAGCGGACAGAGAAAAAATAATATTTTTAACTTCAAAATGCTATAACTTTTAATCCAAATCGGTTTTGGATAAAATTTATATTTTTGAAAAGCATTTTTCAAGATCTTCAAAAAAAAATTATAATCTGACTGTGCAAACCCAGATTGCATACCCAGGTGAGATGCAAGTTGTAATTTGCATAGTTTATTTCTCTCAAATTTGAACATTTACACTTTTGTAAGCCTATATGCATATCAAATTTACTTATTTTGATGTCCATTGATGTATTGTTCAACCTAAAATGTATAGTTGAAAACTTAGTAAGTACGCAAGTTGTAATTTGCATGGCTTATTTTTTGAAATTTTAAGTTTCTGCACTTTTTTTAGCCTATATGTGTTATACATTTGCATGTTTTGATGTTCAATGTTGTATTATTGAACTTGAAATGCATAATTAGAATCCTAGTGAGTATGCAAGTTGTAATTTGCATTTTTTTTAAATTCTTAGTTTCTGCACCTTTTTTTAGTCTATATTAATTATACATTTGCTTATTTTGATGTTCATAAGTATTGAAGTTCATGGTAAGTAAATTCAAATGTAGGAACTCATATGTGCAAAATTAACTATTGTATGCAAATTATAATTTGCATACTAAATTGTATGCAGATTTGAGTTTGCATTCGCTTCGTATTTGGTTTTTTTATTCAAATTTGGTATCCATGACTGATCTTGTTTGAAAGATCTTGAAAAATGCTTTACAAATATATAATTTTTGCTCAAATCCGATTTATATTTTTGAAGTTATAGCCATTTTAACGTTAAAAAAAATATTTTTCTCTCTCCACCACATGTCAAAAAGAAATTCAGTAGAGGTTAAATTATCATAATTATACAAATTAATTATATTTAAAATACAAAACTAAGGCTTGTTCTTTAAAAAAAAAAGAGAATAACAAAATCAAGCAAGGACGGACGGACCTAAGAGAGGGCTCTAGGAAAAGTACATTAAAAACACCTTAGTTTGGAAAAATTGTACTCAAGTCACCATTTTCAAACTAAATACAAAAACAACGCCCCCTCCTAATTTTTGTCCATAATTTTTCAAAAATACTCTTAGTTTTTACTGTCTCGACATTTTATTCTTCAATTTAGACCTTTTATTCTTCAATCTATACCTAATTCTAGATCCGCATGTGGGATCATTTCATCTAAAAAGTAAAGGTATTTTAGGTTAAAATAAGAAGTGTGTACTATTTTTATTTTTAGTTTCAAAATAGTGATTTGAGTGCAATTTTTTCAAACTAGAGTATTTTTTATGTAATTTAACGGAGGGCTCTCCCTAGCTAAAGCTAGGAGTGGACCTGGTAGCAACGAGCCAAGTTAGAGTCGACTCAGGCGGGTTAGCGGTTGACGGGTGTCCCTGATGTAGGGGTGTCAATTGGTACCCAAAAATTCGGAACCGAACCGGTACCGGAACCGTTTTTTGCGGTTCCGGGACCTCACTTTGTGGATCCGATAAATTTCGGATCCATTTCGGATCTACCCGTTTTGGATCCGAAGTTTTTCGGATCCATTTCGGATCCATTTCGGATCCACCCAACGGGTACCCGGTTCTGTATAAATTCTATAATTTTATAGTTTAATTTACTATTATATAATAATTTTTTAATTTTTTTAAAACTAATGACTATTATTTAATAAATTTTATAATTGAATAGAATACAAAAATACAAAATACAAATAGGTTTTGTGTAAAAAATAAAAAAAAAACAATAACTTAAAACGGGTATCGGGTACCCGCGGATCCTAGCGGTACCGGATCAGGAACCACCAATTGAGGTTCCGGAACCGGAACCGGAACCGATCCGGAACCGCTTCATATTAACGAGACCGGATCTGGAACCTTTGGGTTCCGATCCGGAACCGACCCCCCTACCCTGATGAAATGGGTATCCCTGTAAAATCGAAGATTCGCTCTCGACAGGTTCTGAATTTGTGAAGACATAAGAAAGCGTATGAAGGAGTTCTGTAATTTAAGGAAAACGGAAGGCTGTTTGTGGAAAGATAAGCCACCGTCATAAGAGATACCTCCTATACGCATCAGCAGAAATACTCTGTTTTAAAGTTCAAATACCATACTTCACGGACCAGATAAGCAATTTGGCAACCGACCTCTATCTAGAGCCACGTAATACAATTGTAGGGCCACTTAGTTCTAAACCCTACCTGCAGATTAATGTCAAAACACTTGCACCTTAAACTTACGTTCTAGACCAACGTGGCATGCAAAAGAGGTCGGAGTTAGAATAGCTAGTCTACTCTTGGACCCACATAAAATAAGCTCAAAACTTGATTAATAAATTTAAAAAGAGGAAGCAATGATTCATCCGGTGAAGCCGTATTTGGCTTCAAGCGTACAAAAAGAACTAAACTAAGGACAATGCTATTTGAACATTGAGATCAAATGTTACAATTGTAACATTTGATTGTGGGGCCCACATGGTTACACTTTAAGAGCTAAAATTTTAAGAAGTTGTTCTCTTCACTATGAAGATCATCCTCACAAAAAATCATAACATTCTAAAACTTCTAACCCCATTAAAAATTGATCGGAAGTTGATTGTAAATTAACGGTGAGAAATGAACGGTGCGAAAAAGATTCAATTTTTTATGGGGTTAGAGATTTTAGAATTGGCTGATTTTTTGGAAGTATGATCTGAATAATGAAGAGAACAACCTCACAAAATTTTAGCTCTTAAAGTATAACCATATGAGCCCCACAGTCAAATGTTACAATTGTAACATTGGCATCAATGTTCAAATAGCACCGTCCAATTGGAAACGTTTTATCGTGACGTGTTAATTTATTTATTTATTATGTGTTTTCAGGGGAGGCTAAAAAATTCTCTTTCTCTTTCTCTTTCTCCTCTCTGTAGATGTAATCTCTCACTGTATAATATCCAGCTCCATGTCACAGTTCCGGTTTCCAACCCAAAAGACTAGTCTGTTAGGTGCAGTTGATCCAAACCAATATAAACCTTAAGATCCCCCTTTATCTTACCAATGTGCGATTATTCCCATTTTGTCACTATCCCACCGTGACATTCTCTCCCACCCGAATCTTGCAACTCCCTTGTTGCAGTTGTGCCAACATCTCTACCCGTCTCCACCCTCCTTTGGAGGACCCACTACCTTTTTGTGGACACAACTTTATGTGTGGGTACTTGGCACATTGACTTAGGTAACCCTGCATACCCGTCCACACCCTCTTTTAGGAGACTCTACCCTCGTGGACACACCTCCCTTGTGTGTGGGCGCTTGGAGTGACATCGGATTGGGCCGAGTCTACTCTGATACCACTTTGTCACGGGTTTGGACTTCCAACCCAAAAGACTAGCCTGTTAGGTAGAGTTGACCCAAACCCATATAAACCCTAAGATCCCTCCTTATCCAACCAATGTGGGATTATTTCCTTTTTGTCACTATCTCACTGTGACATCAAGCAGGTAAGAAGGTTGGCAACTTTTAAGTAAGTAAAGGAGGGGGTTGAAGGTGACGTTTTTTGTAATCATGAGCGTGAAAACGCGGTTTCTGGATTTGCCGAGAAACATCTCTACGCGTCTCCACCCTCCATTGGAGGACCCACTACCTTTTTGTGGACACAACTTTATGTGTGGGTACTTGGCACATTGACTTGGGCCACCCTGCATACCCGTCCCCACCCTCTTTTAGGAGACCCACTACCCTCGTGGACACACCTCCCTTGTATGTGGGCGCTTGGAGTGACATCGGATTGGGCCGAGTCTACTCTGATACCACTTTGTCACGGGTTCGGACTTCCAACCCAAAAGACTAGCCTGTTAGGTAGAGTTGACCCAAACCCATATAAACCCTAAGATCCCTCCTTATCCAACCAATGTGGGATTATTTCCTTTTTGTCACTATCTCACTGTGACATCAAGCAGGTAAGAAGGTTGGCAACTTTTAAGTAAGTAAAGGAGGGGGTTGAAGGTGACGTTTTTTGTAATCATGAGCGTGAAAACGCGGTTTCTGGATTTGCCGAGAAACATCTCTACGCGTCTCCACCCTCCATTGGAGGACCCACTACCTTTTTGTGGACACAACTTTATGTGTGGGTACTTGGCACATTGACTTGGGCCACCCTGCATACCCGTCCCCACCCTCTTTTAGGAGACCCACTACCCTCGTGGACACACCTCCCTTGTATGTGGGCGCTTGGAGTGACATCGGATTGGGCCGAGTCTACTCTGATACCACTTTGTCACGGGTTTGGACTTCCAACCCAAAAGACTAGCCTGTTAGGTAGAGTTGACCCAAACCCATATAAACCCTAAGATCCCTCCTTATCCAACCAATGTGGGATTATTTCCTTTTTGTCACTATCTCACCGTGACATCAAGCAGGTAAGAAGGTTGGCAACTTTTAAGTAAGTAAAGGAAGGGGTTGAAGGTGACGTTTTTTGTAATCATGAGCGTGAAAACGCGGTTTCTGGATTTGCCGAGAAACATCTCTACGCGTCTCCACCCTCCATTGGAGGACCCACTACCTTTTTGTGGACACAACTTTATGTGTGGGTACTTGGCACATTGACTTGGGCCACCCTGCATACCCGTCCCCACCCTCTTTTAGGAGACCCACTACCCTCGTGGACACACCTCCCTTGTATGTGGGCGCTTGGAGTGACATCGGATTGGGCCGAGTCTACTCTGATACCACTTTGTCACGGGTTCGGACTTCCAACCCAAAAGACTAGCCTGTTAGGTAGAGTTGACCCAAACCCATATAAACCCTAAGATCCCTCCTTATCCAACCAATGTGGGATTATTTCCTTTTTGTCACTATCTCACCGTGACATCAAGCAGGTAAGAAGGTTGGCAACTTTTAAGTAAGTAAAGGAAGGGGTTGAAGGTGACGTTTTTTGTAATCATGAGCGTGAAAACGCAGTTTCTGGATTTGCCGAGAAACGTGGCAGCCGCCGACTCTAAAAGTTGTTTCAGCAATAACAACATCAACCCCCATACACGCCAAATTAATAAATAGAAGTGCTATTGGGACCGCGCCCTCAATCTGTCTATTTAAACAGATTGAGGTGGCACCCTCAATCCACCACTCATTGTGTGTTGTGGGACTACAGCATAGTTAGTAATTTGGTGTTCAGTAAAAGTTCGGTTCGAGAATCTTTCGGGAATTATTTGAATTTATAGACAAAAAATTCTGTCAAATAACCGAAATTGGTAAAAATGTGGTTCGGGAATAATTCGAGTATAGTTCGGATGATCGGTCAAAAAATTAGCTTAAAAATTCGGATATATATAGTACCATGTCTAAAAATATTATAAATTATGATAAAAAAATATTTTATCTTATCATAAACTGCAATACTAACAGTACTCATTCAATAAGTCTCCATCTGGTAGTATAATGGATTGAACAATAACTTAGATTTAAACAAAAATATATATATTTAAAGAAAAAAGAATTATTCAAAAGTAAAATAACACATCCAATAATCTCAATGTAACTAGTATAATGGATTGAATAATAATTAAAATTTAAAAACAAAAAAACAAAAAAAATGAAAAAAAAGAGTTATTCAAAAGTTCGGTTCGGATTCGGAAATTATTCGAGGCCCGTTTGATGTGCGAATTGTCCGATTCATTGAATAATGTGATTGTTCGGTTCGGTATGGCATTAATACGTTCGGTTCGCGAATTATTCGTGAATAATTTGCGAAATTACTAACTAGGGACTACACAAATCACAGTAAATGGTGGATTGAAGGTGCCACCTCGATCTGTATAAATAGATAGATTGATGGGCCGGTCCCAAAGGCATTTTCGATTAATTAATTTGAAGCTTAAATTTCTTTATGGACGAGCCGCCTAACGCTTGCGAGTTAGCGTAGCTGTCAAAATGCACGGAGTTGGCGTGGCTATCAAAACACGTTATGTGCCTAACAAATCTATTTTACTCTTACACGTGAATGAGTTGACAAATTATATAGTGTGTTATTATAGGTATTATGTGGCTCACTTAGAGATGATATGTGCTTTAATGTTGATCTAGACGATGGATAGATCATCGTCACAAAAAATAAGCATTTGGATATTAGGTGGGTCTACTGGTGACTATGTTTATGCTGATGTGGCATAGACATTGAAGTGATCATCTTTACAAAAAATCAACTGATAGATCCACTCCATGCGACTCCACTAGAAAGTGAACTATAACTAAATAATGTTACAGGATATATATGGCATTTTTAAAAAGATTTATAAAATAAATAAATAAATAAGGAGCTCTATGGATGAGATGGGTACAATTATGATGTTAGGTTGTCATCAGATCGGAGATCAGCAAGATAGGAGCCAACTGAGTGATGGAATGTTACATACGTAGGCGATGCCGAGATATGGGTACTGTAGTGTACATTATGGAATCTAATACACCTCGTTGTTTGGGGACCTGATGGGGCCCTAGATGTCCACTTATAGCTACGGTTGCACATGCCATAAAACGATTGGATACTTGAGATCCTGAAATGTCATCATTAGAATTTCATTTTGAAAACATTTTCTTCGTTGCTATTATTGTAAACAATGGGATCTCTGTGCAGTTAGTCCCGAGGTTTTCTGCATAACTTGTTCTACAGTATCTACCTTTGCATAACCTGTTCTAAGCCTGAAACCAGTTTGGAAGCAGTTGTGGCATCCCAGGCATTTACTTCATACACAGCATAGATTCACTTGATTATGTCTTATTTTATTTATTTTTCATGCTATTCATTCATTAACAAAGCAAACAAAGCCTTTTGCTTTTGTTTCTTGTTACAGTTAGTAGGTCCTTGAACTTCTTAAGACCNACCCGGCCCATTTGGGTTTAGGGATGAGCCCCTTTAATTAATAAAGACTAGCCCCCTACCACGCGCTCCGTGCGTGTGAATTGATTGTGAAGCTCATCTTGCCTCTCACACGCCCGTGTGAGTTGACAAATTATGTTGCGCGTTATTATAGATATTAGGTGACCCACTTAGGGATGATACGTTTGTTAATGTTGATCTAGACGATGGATAGATCATCCTCACAAAAAATTAGTCATTGGATCATCTCTACATCGGGTCGGGGTACAAACACATGTAAGTAAAGTATATGAATAAAATGGGTATTATATGGGCCCACTAGTGATGACATATAATCTGATGTAATCTAAACGATAAGGAGATCATCGAAAAAAAAAGTCCTTAGATCAACTCTATACGATCCCACAGACAAGTGTAAACCAATAATGTACGCAAAGGGACATAACCGATATTTAGAAAAAGCTTTTTTATTAAAAAAAATAAACCTTGATCTAAACACAAAGACATATGGAGTCCGTGCACTTCTCATGTGCGCGGCTCATGCGGCTCAAACTAAGAAGCATTTTCTCCCTCATCCTTTCTCTCTCATTCTTTATTCCCATTCGACTAGGCTCGAGCCGTATTGTTCATCCGGGTGTGCCCAATTATATATTTTAGATGGGCAAAAACTCCAAAAAGAAAGTATAAAGACATATCTGCCAACTATTATTTTTATTTTTATTTTTCACACAAAAAATGTCGTAACTTTAAAAATATAAATCAACTTTTAAAAAATTTATATATTTGGAAAGCATTCGTAGAGATCTTTGAAATGAGACTAGTAAACAATACTTTTATCTAAAAAAAATTTAATTTTGCATAATATAAAATTATATTTGTATCTAAATTGGATCAAAATTTTAATTTTTATGCTTCAAAATTAGGCAATAGCAAAAGAAGAAGTGAAGATTTCGACGAGTTCTTTCTAAAGATATGAATTTTGTCAAAATCTATTACTAAATACTGTGTGTAAAAATATTTTTGTAATATTTTTGCACAAATAATTAAACTACTACTTTAACAAAAAAAAATATGCAAAAATATTTTTGCATTTTAAAAACAAAAAATTACTTTTTTAGCACATTTTTAATTAATTTGTATCCAAATTCGAATTTTTCATGCTTAAAAAAATCCATCAAAACAAGAAGTGAAGATCTCGACTAGTTATTTCCAAATTTTTAAATTTTTGTCGAAATATGTTATTAAAAACCGCATGCAAAAATATATTTAAGAAAAATATATATTGTTATTAAAAATATATTGTTGACTAATCTCATCTCTAAGATCTCAATGAATACTTTTTAAATATATAAATTTTGTCAAAATCTGATTTTTAATTTAAGAGATAATAATTTGAAGTTTAAAAATAAAAAAAAATAAGAAACTTTCTCTCTCTTCCTCCTATACACCTTTATAATGACAGAAAAGATAAAATAAGGGTATAACTGGAATTAAAAGTGTATCAAAATGGAGTTATTTTATATTTGAATATTAAGAAGTAAGTAAATAGAGATATAATTTTCAAATATGAATTTTTGTACAAAAGATAAAAGTTTGTGTAGTAAATGGTATTTGGTAGCTTTAAAAGTGGGTTTTGGGCAATTTTTTGAAAAAGAAAATATGCTAAACTAAAATTTACATGAGGTTGTACAACAAGACTTATATCAAAGTAAATCTATTAGTGGATTTGTAATTTTCATACACTAGTGATTACATTTATTATGTCATGTTTGAATTAAGGGAATGAAATTACATTTCCTGCGAGACTCCAGCATTTAGAAGGAATAGCAATCCCGAGGGGGGTGAGTGGGATTGAGATTGAGATTTCCATTACCTGAAATCAACCATGCTATACAACTTTACCCTTACATATTTTTATTATTTACAAACATAACTCCAAACCATGTTTAAACACCTCATTTCTATCTTTTTCTTTTTTCTTCTTCTAATAGTGACTTTCTCATTCATTTATTCATGAATATAACCCTAAGTCATGTTACCAGATTCTTATTTATAGTTTTTACATAATTTTTTATGAGTTCCTTCTCATTATTTTATTCTTCTATGTATTTTTGAATTCATTTAATTGGTTGTTTTCCATTTTTAAATGGATTATAAAACCTAAAAAAATAAAAAATAAAAAATAAGAATCCATGTCCAACTATGTGTGAATGTCCTGCAACTATGTGTGGTTGCTTGGTACACACTGTAAAGGTAGAAATATAAATGACGTTTTCTTTCCTCAACCTTTTTAGCCCTGATAGTAAGAAAACAAATAGTTGATTGAAAAGAAGTTTCGACCTTGATTAATTGAAAAAACATCTCTTCAAATTGAACAGATCTTATAAGTCAAGCCTATAATTTTTTGAAATTGAATCTAAATCTACCCTATTTTTTTGCCATTTAACGGGATTTTACTGTATAACTTTTAAGAGTCTTTTACCGACCCCAAAGTTGCACATCAATTACATTTACTACCTTAAAATTAAATTAACTCTCCATAAACCTTATTTTTTAAAGTTGCTTACAAAAACTACCCTAACTTTTTAAAATACCACATTTGCCCTTCATTACCCAACATTCACTACTCTTCATCTCTCCCCCTCCCCATCATCGATGGGAGTAGATGACCTGCAAAAAATTTCTCTCTTGGCTATCTCCCCCTTTCTCTCTCTATCACTTCTCTTTCTCTCCCTCCCACTCTATCTCTCTCTTCCCCCACCCCCACCCCATCACCGATGGGATGACCTGGCCTGGAAATTTTTTATAGTTTTCCAAGAGTTCTTGTGTGTAGCTCCAGCTAATTGTCTAGTTTTCAATACTGAAAATCCCCAAGTAGCTGACCTAGTTGTCGAATCCTAAAGCATAGATAAAGTAGGTCTTATTTGAGAAACAGTGTGTTTGGGTGCATTTCTTGTTGATCCTACATTTCATTAACTTATTCACTTATTGAACAGAAATGATTTCATTTATGACTTCATGTTTTGAGGAATTTAATTTTCATCTTCATAAAGATTGCATTGCAATACTAGTTTAATTGAAGTGAGAGAGAGAGGGAGAGAGGGGCAAGAGAGAAAGTGGGGAGAGAAAGAGGGCCTGGAAATTTTTTCCAGGTCATCCAATCGGTGACGGGGGTGGGGGAGAGAAGGGTAGGGGGGGGAGTGGATGGGCCTGAAAAAAAAATTCAGGTCATCTACTCCCATCGGTGATGGGGGAGGGGGAGAGATGAAGATTAGTGAATGTTAGGTAATGAAGGGCAAATGTGGCATTTTAAAAACTTAGGGTAGTTTTTGTAAGCAACTTTAAAAAATAAAGTTTATGGAGAGTTAATTTAATTTCAAGGTAGTAAATGTAATTGATGTGCAACTTTGGGGTTCTTAAGGTAAAAGACTCAACTTTTAATGATTAAATTAGGAAGGATATATACACCTTGTTAGACCCATACAATTATGTCATTTGTAGAGCATAATATATCTGACTGGGTTTAAAAAAGCCATAGAAATCAGATCCATACAAAAACTATTTTTTTGCCATTTAACAGGATTTTACTGTTTCTTGGAGAATTGAGGACTGAGGAGAGCATGTCTCTGCACAAGGATGTGACATTAATATAAGCAAGAGGGAAAGGATGGTGAAACCCCCCCCACCAAATGAATATAAACAGAGTCCATCAACCTAATCCAACTTTCTATATTAACTTAATTTACAGCATTGGTGCCAGAAGAACGCTGGATGCCTGCTCCAAAAGAACAGGCTCTGCTTTGAAGCATTTGAATCCAAAATATGATCTATGTCCCAGACACTCCAAAATAACCAGATCAGTTAGCCAAGTCATGGAGACCCAAAATGAAAACTAGAAATCCACTGTTTTTGTCTTTATCTTGACGTCGTCATCCAGTGCACTTCTTCCTGTATGTAAGCTAGTAAAAACACAGCAATACGAGAAATTAACACTGCCCAAAGAAACAGGGGATGAAGATATAATAGTCCTGATTTATGATGAATCTGTCTTACCTATGCAGATGCTGAATGAGCATTTGGTCACTCTCTGCGTCCTTTGGAAGCATGGCTTGTGATCTATTTCCGCGCAGCACACGTGCTTCAACAGAGTCTGTGTTTTCTATTGGCAGAGATGCTGCAACCATGGTTATAACTTTATTTTCTAAAAATACAAGGCTGGGCTAGACAGAATGTAAACTAGAAAGAAGAAACACAGGAAACATCATATTTTTATTTAGGAGGCACACATTTCAAATAACTTGTAAAACAGTGCCTTGAAGTGATCTTCCAGGTTCCAACACCTTCTCATCATGTAATATATGGTGTTTAAGCCGTGTTAGCATAAATGGAGAAAATGTGATTTCCTCGTATTGTCATGGTCCAAATACTGACAATAGTAGTCCTGGTGTTGGAACCCACAAAACCATCTAAAGATGCGGCTGGTGAGCTACTTATCATATCCACTATCTTCTAGAAAACAGTTTGGTTGTGGCTAGAAAGACCCACCTGAGGCATTCCTTGCAGAGTGATTCATATGCAATTGCTGTGGAGGTACAATGTCTTCCCTGTATAGTTCCTTCAGAGTGCAAGTAAAACAACTAGTGTTAAACATGTTTTTGAATGGAAGTAATCAAAGGATTGTAGTTAACCTACCTCAGAAGCTGTGGGCAGCTGAAACTGTCCTTGGTGAAGCTGAACTGATGAGTCCAATCCAAATGATGTTTCTGTATGGGTCAAATTTGTCATATTGGGCATGACCATAGGCTGCTGATTCAAGGTTGTGCTTTGGTTGGATAGACCAAAGGAGGTTCGAGTGGAAGATTCTTGGTTCACAGGGAGTGTGCCCGTTCCAATGTTCATATGCTGCGGAGGCAGTGCATTGCCCTCACTAAAGCCCATTCGCATCTGAGGCAGCTGTAGAGGCTGCAACACTCCAGGCAGGTACAAGGGATGCAAACTCAACCCATTTCTCATTGATAGCATCTGTGAAACGAACCAATAATAAAGGAATTAGGGAGAAACAAGCAGAAAGTGGCATTTATTAAAGGAGTTACGAACTTTGAGATTCAATAATTTAAAGTACACGCATAGCTACTGGGAAGTGATTCCTAGGTAACCGGTTTAGGAATAAGGGACTTCTAGCCTCCCACATTGACCTCTAAACATCCCTACAAGATACAGCTATATAGATTATGGAACAGCTTCAGTGAAAATAAAGATTTTATATTTCTTTGATTTAAAAAAAAAAAAAAACCCTGAGTGTTTGGCTAATTAAGGAACAGTACTTCAGTAAATGTGTGTTATAGAATTGTGTGACAAATCCAACTATACATGAAGTTACGCAGTCTTTGAAAGATGTGCCATATGAAACAATTTGCTGACAAATGAAAAATTCAAGTGTATATAGGTATGATTTGCGAACTTGCTAACGATGAATGTGCCTATCAGCATTCAACTATACAATGGAAACGTGACAGTGGTTATCAAGTAGTAAGCCAAATAAATAACAAGAACAAGGCTTCCTTAGTGTATGCTTAATCTGCAGCTTATAGCTTCTACCGCGGCTAAAGCTAATGTTTGTGTACCTTAAGATGGTTTCCTGACTTACTGTTATTTATAGAATTTATTTAAAGGTTTGAAGATAGATTTTATCATTTATAAAATGTTATACAACACTTTTGTAATTCGAAAAAGTTATTCAAAAGTTTAGAGGGTACAAGTGTCCTTTCTAAATAGTATATCAGGTGTGCTCGTCATTTAACAGCCACCAACTCTATGCTTACCCAAACGCAGCCAAAAGAGAAAAAATTCAGCCTTCTTCAATTAGAGAGTGAAAAAAGAAAATGGAGAGTTTCTCAAGCAAAATACTACGTAGAGCTGTAGGCTCGGCTTTTTTTCGAGTAATTTTTTCAGAGAAAACACTCTTAATTATAAACATTTTCATAAAATATATTCCAGAAACAAAATTTGCTAGTCTTTTGTTGGCTGCTAAAATGAAACATGAAAAAGAAAGAAACAAACAAGAGAAAATTGGAAGCAATACTTAATTGGGCAGAACATGAAAAATGTCCTCATCACTTCTAGAAAATGCCCACGAGTTTACGATAAAAAAGAGGTATATGAAAAGTCCAGCATGATTCAGAGTTTTCATTGAAACACCAAACGACAAAAGAAAGTTGTCGATTTATTTAAGTGTACATGAAAAGGTGGATTTTAAATAGTTCTTATATTTCACAGAAGAGCAACTGAGGTGTTAACTTATCCCTAGGTCCCACATGGTGGTCATGCTACATGACACCTTCGGGCCCACTAACCCATGAATGCTTAGCCAATCCCTCGGTGAGCTTAACAAACCAAGTTGACAGGCGAATATTGCCACACGATTGAGGATTTTTTCATCGCACACTTCAAACACCAAGTCTTCACCCGTAATCCTTTTCTACCAGTGATTAAGGAATGCTTAACCCAGGAATAATGTATATCCAATCTAGAAAAAAATTTGGAGCCGACACCCTATACGTGCCTTAACTTGCAGGGCCAGTTGGTCCAAAAGGCAGGCACAGGGTAATATCTGGTTTTACTAACAAATAGGACAGGTACTAGTGACATAACCCCAGGGTTCCTCTTCACAAAATTAAACAAACTACATGTCTCTAGGAAGATAGAATTATTTCTTGAAAAATTTATATCGTTATGATTATGGTGGTGGAAGTGCAGTTTCAACGGTGTTTGTGGTGGTAGCAATAGGGTAATGGCGTCAATGGTAGCATTGACATGAGATGCCCTCAATTTATTTGTGTTGAGTTTTTTTTAAAAAAAATATATATTTTTGCTTAGTAACCAGTCTACTACATTATGTTTCTTTTTTATAACCAGTCTACTACTATCATAATTCATCATGTTTCTTTTTTATAAGCATAGTCTTCATGTTTCATTGCTTCTTGTAACGAATGATTGACCTTTTCATATAAACCCAAATCTTTCAAGGGCTTTATTATCAGATCAGTCTCATGTGATGGTGTTGCAGATGTTCCAATGGGGATGGCAATTATGTGGTGGTGGTGGTGGTCTAGACTCTAGACGATTGTACAAAACCTTCAGAATTAGACATCAAAGGGAAAAACTAATTTTGGAAGGCTTTCTTAAATAGCACTAATTTCCTTCTTAAAAGTGAAACCCTGATTTGCTGAATTTGGATTCAGGTAATTGCGCACAAGATCAAGATATAACCCCTAACTCGGTCCCATATGACACTTCATATGATATTATAAAAATAATTCTAAAAGGTAACTAGCTTCGGTCTATCCAAACTCATCCCTCTTCTCAGAAGCTAACATCAAAACTCAAGTGCTTAGTAATCTCCATTCTAGTGTTCGAACATTTTAAAAACCTACCTCTAAACTCGGTTCTTCAAACCATGAAATCCAACGAGAGCACCTGCTTCTCTTATTAATGAGCGGCAGAGAATATATAAGGGGCCCTTTACCCATTGAAAAAATAAGAAACAGAACACCCCCAGAAGAAAGTCCAACCTCTTAGACGAAACAATTTCGAAACATGATAGCCCATTCTACTGTCAAAATGTAAGTATTCCTAGTCATAGCCCTGCTTCCCAAGGAAACTTCTCACCTAACACCTGAACTAACTAATCCAACTATTTTTCCTGCTTCATCAATGTTACAAATTTGACAATCCAATCCTCACACCATCATTCTTCTACATTCAAGACAATTTCATCAGGAAATGCCCTAAGGTGGAAAGTCTTTTCTATTAGAACTTTGAGGGTGATTTTGCACCCAAGACATGATTCAAGCACGTTCAATCAAATAAATAACATTACTCTTCGGAGAGCGGCGAGACTTTTCAATGTGTATCACTAAGTTAATCTTCCAAGTGAGCATCAGCTTCTGCTTAACCCTCAGGCAATGATTTTTAAGTTATATACACCATGATTTGAAACTTCAAGTTCACAAAAGCCTGTAATTTTGTGTCTGACAAATGGAGCTGCTAAGTTTACTCACCTGGATGCTGTATTTGTAGATCCAAATCTACTTAACCTTTCAACCCCTTATCAACGCAGGATGTAAGACAACTACTAGGTTTGGATCAAAAGATTAAAAAAAAAAAAACTAGACATGATCAAAGAAATCTGATAATTTGTAGAAGAAACTAATACTAAATCGACCAACATAGATTTCAATAAAAGAATCAGACATGCAACAACAGAAATACTAAAAGAAGACAAGAATTTGGTCGCAGTATGAAGTACTCACTTGAACTTGAAGTTGAAGCTGCTTGAGATATTCAATCGCTTCATCCAGCATTGAAGCCTTATCTGTCTGTCGTTAAAAGAACATCAAGTCGCTCAATTGATAACTCAGAGATTGCGAGAGAAAGAGAGAGAGAGAGAGTAAATGAAATACCTTGTTAGAGTTCGGAATGAGATTCTGCAAAGCTTTCATTTTTTCGTTGATCCTACTTCTCCTCCTCTGTTCAACATTTTCATAAATCAATTCTCATCACATTTCGGATCAAAATTCTATGAAACATCTTCAGAAACAGAGCAATTTATGAGTGAAAGTCTTACTTTTTCGGACAAATTATGAACTTCAGCAGCTCGGCTTCTTTTAGAGGAACTACGAGAAGGAGCTGCCTTTGATGGCCCACCCTCAGACGCTTCAAGTCCCTCCTACAATCAAACAGTATCAGACGATTAGCTGCCTTAGCTAGAGAGAGAAAGACACAGAGAGAAATGCAAAACAGAGAATCCTTAAAAAAGCACCTCGCTTTCGCAATCGTAGTCATCAAGATCGTTATCCGCCGGGACTTTTCTCCTCTTGACGGAAGCCGCTACAGCATCGGAATCTCCGGCACCAGTATCAGGCAACATTCTGTTCTCTTTCATCTCAGACGGGAAATAAATGCCGGAAGAGGATCGTATCAAAGTAGACGAGTCGAGAGCAGCAGACGAATCGTTCCGTTCACCGAGTCGGAAATCCGAGTCAGGATGAAGAGTTGATAGGCATGGACGGTTTTGATTTTCCGGTAGAGACTTAAACAGTGAGGAAGAAGAAGAGAAGAGAGGAGAATGGTGATGATGATGATGATGATGATGATGATGGGGTTGAGATGAAAAGGGCATTTGTTTGTGCCTTTGATGAGAGACGAAAGCAGAAGAAGATGGAGATGAAGATGATGAGGAAGATGAAGAATGAAGAAGATGTTGAAGAAAAAGGGAGATTTCGTCGGATTCAAGGACTGGACGAGTATTGAGAGGGGAAGAACAGGTGGCGGTGGTGGTGGTGTCATACATTTCAGCCATTCAGAAACCAGAAATCAGAGGCAATGAAAGCAATAATCAGAAAGAGAGAAGTTAGAGAGAGAAAGTGGTGGTGGTGTTGGTAATGGGAATGGTAATGGTGTTTTTTTTTTTTTTTTTTTTTTTTGTCTGCAAAACCATGCGAGCACATTTGTGTTTGTTTTTCTGATGAGTTCCTGTTTTTCAGCCTGTCTAAGTCTAACTAATAAATATAAAAACAAAACAAAGTAAAACCAGTCTGATTAATAAGTCTGAAAACAGAAGGCTAGGCTCAGACACAGTACGGTCTTCTCTCTTTAAAATCCTTTTCTTCCACTATTGTTTGAGTCTGTGCTAACCCCCCAGTGATTGTACTAACCAAATCAACTTTCTCTCTCTACTTTCTCTCTCTAATCTCCCGCCTTGATTATAATTAGTTTATTAACATAACGGAAAATTAAGGAAGAAATGGAAACTACAGAACAGGTACAATTGGAATTAAACTAAGTATGGGGGGACACTTAGAACATTAATCACACGGTCAATATCGTCTGACTATGATTTTAGGGGATTTATTATTGTTATTATAATGCTTATCTTTGACTGTTGGTTTTGGTGTTGGATGATGGTTTTTAACTGGTGCAATTACAAAAATTCACTCAATCAAAGGGCTATCCTGTGTCAGGGACGTGGTGGGGCCACTATTGAATAGGGGGGCAGATAAAGAAGATGATTAGGTTTTGTAAAATGGACCTGACTTATGTCCATCCAAAATTCGAATCAGAAAAACAAAAGAAAAAAAAAAAAAAAGATTATGTATGTCCAAAAGCTTTCTCTCCCTTCTTCTGTTTCTTTTCTTGATGTAGAAAAAAATTAGAGAAAAAGAGAGGTCTGGTTTTTTGGGATGTCGTTGTAGACTTTTGGAAACCAAAAGTGGCTGCCAAAGTGAGACTTTTTTTTTCTCCAAGTAGGAAAGTGACATTAGACTAGGGCAATATATATATAAGAAAAATGTAAAAAAAGTTTCTATAAAAAAAATTATTATGATTTTAATCCTTGTTTTATAAATTTAATTATTATAACTTTTTTTACATGGATTTTTTTTCTAAAACTCCATATATAGAGGGAGGTTATTGCACTCCTCTTATTTACAGGGACTTTTTTTCTAAAACCCCATATATAGAGGGAGGTTATTGCACTCCTCTTAGAACGCCCTCTTATAACGCCTCCGCTTGTGGGACCCACATACGATGCATCTAGAGGTTGGTTTTTTTAGAGGATGTTCTCCTCATTATGTAAATCATCATATTAAAAAATTAAGTCGTTCTAAAACTTCTAACCCCCCTCAAATAAGTCTTTAAAATTTAGTAACTATTTGAGGGGTCAAATATTGACTAATTTTTAAGGACTAATTTGAGTGGGGTTATAAGTTTTAGAACGAGCTTAGTTTTTAATATGATGATATACATAGTGAGGAGAACATCCTCTAAAAAAATTAACCCCTAGATGCATCGCATGTGAGCCCCACAAGCGGGGGCGTTCTAAGAAGAATGCAATAACCTCCCTATATATATATATCACTTTACTAAATTGCACAGTAACATAGAAGAAATAGTGCCTTAGGTTAGAATGAAGTTCTTAAAAGATAACATAACTTTCTTCAATAGTAAAAATGTTACGGGCAAGGATCACAGGGCATACTGTTTGACAAAAGATCTCAATCCTTTGTTTCAATCAAAAGTAAAAGATGTTTTGTTAAAATTTGGCGTCTAAAAGCTTATATTGTTTACCCATTTTTAAGGTGGGAAAACAGTACCACTCATTATTTGGCTGTGAGGAGTTAAATTGTCAACCCACCATCAGTGACTATATAACACCCCCATCCGCTCGAGGGTCAATGGTTTTGCTCACTCGCGGTGAAGCTCATTCTCAAAAAGAATAATAAAATCATCTCCGTATATAAGGGTTTAAAAATAAATAGAATGTGTATGAAAAATGATGGAGTAAAAGTAGAATTTCGTAATCATATAACATTCTTTTTTTATTATACTAAATTTGGCAAAATACGATTCTCTCGAGATGAAGGGATAACAAACTCAAGAGCGCTGCTATTTTCACCCAAAGTTACACACAAAGACTCACAAAATTTAATGCGTTCGTGACAAAACAGCAGCTTTTCTGACTAATTTTAGACCGTTGATTAGATCAACGATGGAGATAACATGTTACTTTAAAATGGGTCTTACAGTGATGCGGGTCGGGTTCTCTTATCAAATTCTAAATCTAACCCAAATTTTGGGTTCCTTTTCTTTTTTCTCAAACGAAGGAAAAAGAGAAAAGAGAGTTAGGGCATCGAACACCGGGGAGGTTGCTGGCCAACGATTACAACGGACGACGACATTGTTTCCACCCTATAAAGTCGATGTTAAATATCTTCTCCTGGGCCCTAACCCTTTTCTGTCTCTCATCTCTCTCCATATGTTGTTCGAACTTCAAAGCAAGTAAGCAACTAGCCATGACTGACATTAACGAATCCACAACGGAAATGTCATGAACAAGGGGTTCCCAATCTTACTTTTCTCTGTTTGTGTGTGGGAATTTTTTATTTTATTTATTTATTGATGAAAGGGAATTAGTTATGGTAAACTTATTGATTAGTGGACAAGAATAGAAATGGGCAGAGATATTGATGATAACTAGGGTCTAATGGGAGCAACAGCACCAACTGGAGCTCCTCCACTAATTTGTGCGGAGAGAAGAACATTGGAGACATTTTTATAACTCTATAAATGTTGTTTCTTTTGGATTCCTCTTCTCAGCTATTCTTATCTCCATGTTTCCTTATTATGGCCATCTTTGAGTGCCTTATCAGACCCATCATTTCCACTTTCTTCTTCCGGTGGAAAAAATCACCGAAAGACAGCGACGGCGCCGGAGTTTCTCCCCTGCAACTTCGATGCACTAACTCGTCTCCTCTCTATCAATCGGTTCTCCAAAACCAAAACTCTGTCGATTTGGTGAAATGAGAGGGGAAGTGTGTTGGGTTATTATGTTAAATGGGTTGCTAAAAAACCCATACCGTAAACGGGTTAACCCATTTTCAGAACAGAATTTTAAACCGTAAAAAGCCAGAAAGCTGCTGTTTTCAGAACACGTCAAGAACGCATTAAATTGTGTGAGTCTTTGTGTGTAACTTTGGGTGAAAATAGCAGCGCTCCAAACTCAAAGGGAGTGGGGTTTCTAAATTACTCCTCCCACATTTTCGAAAATGTGAATTTAATTTCAATTGTTAATTTAAAAATCTATTTGGCTGAAAAGTAATATTTTCCACTTTTATTTTACAGTAATACATTATCGAGTCTTGAGTCAAACCGGCAAGCTAGAACCTCTGTTGTTAGACCATGTGGTTGAAAAATTTGGCATTTTTTCGTAAAAATATGCGCAGTGGAAGAAGCTAAAAGCTAGTTTTAGCTTACATGAAGATTTTAAAGGCCCAATTTAGATTTTTAGAAACGAATTTGGAGAAATTTTACGGGGCAGGGACAGGCTAGCCGCATGATGCTAGTCGGGCAGGGAGGTGCGCATCCCATTTTTTTTTTTTTTGAAAATTACGGGGCGGGGTGCTTGTACCCCGCCTATTGATGGGCGGTGTGTATGCTACACGCCCAGCAATTTTTTTAAAATTTTTTTTTGATTTTTTTTAAATTAGAAAAATAGATTCTAAAGGAATTTTAAAAAAAGGTAAAAATATTTTTTAAAGCATTTAAAAAAACCTCGGGAGGTGATTTTGGAAAAATGGATTCTAAAGGAATTTTAAAAATGGTAAAAATATTTTTTAAAGCATTTAAAAAAAAGTCTGGAAGTGGTTTTAGAAAAATGGATTCTAAAGGAATTTTAAAAAAGGTAAAAATGTTTTTTAAAGCATTTAAAAAAACCTGAAATGCCCCCATTTTATTATTTTATTATAAATTTTTTAAATTTTTTTAATTTCCACCGCTACTCAACTCCATTTCCATAGCTATTTTGGTAAGGTAAAAATAGTTTTTTACCTTGCCACCGTTGTGGATGCTCTTATAGTTTTAGTCGCACTATATATGTTCTTCGATGTGCCTAACCCTAGAAAGGGTGACACGTGTTGGGCCCACAACACTATAAATCCAAAATTGGCGTGATACCCTGATTTAAGCAAATTTTTTGTTTTGTTTTGGCTATCCAACGGTTTGAAATGAAATAATCAATCAAAACGAGCTACGAATAATTGGAACATCAAGGGTGGAAGACCATTTATTAGAGTGGTTGGAAATATGGTTGTCCGAATTGTAGGTTCTGGTTTCGAGTCCTACAAACGAGATTCATCTTTAATTTAAGTCTAAATCAAAAAAAAATAATTGGAACATCAAAGATCAAGAAGAAGGGATGGTAAAAAGGGGAGAAGATAGTGAGAGGTCATATTCGTTTACCTTTTATTAGTATGCTCGAAAAATGTGACACGTGTTTATATTGTTTGTCGTGACCGACACCCCAAGGTTTCTTTTTTCTGTACACCCCCGACCCGAGCGTGTTAATATGATCTGCACAAAATTAATTAATAAAAACTTTTTTGGGGAGGATAATTTGTACGGTACATTTCCAATTCAATTCAATTTAATAGCGATCACTTTGACTTTTTTTTTTACAATGTGAAGTCTACATCCCGGAAAAACCATTAATAACAGGCACCAAAAAAAAAAACTCAAAAGATAGATCGATATATGTCTTTATTGGGATTGGATTCTCTTCTTTGACAAATCAAGCCCTCTCTAATGTTTTCCTTTTTCTATGTAAACCCTTATAATTAAGTCCTGGGGACCTATGTATCCAAAAGCACGTGTTGATAAAGAGCAGAGGATTTAAGGTTGCATTTGTTTTTTATTTAACACAAGTCTTAAAGCCCGTACTACGTACGGGCATTTGTTTTAAAAAATTATGTTAATAAATATGAATTGATTAGTTTAATTTGTAATATTGTTATATTAATCATTATTATGAAGAATTACAATAACCATTGAATTATAATTTGTATTAATAATTATTCTTTATTACTAATATGGTAGGACATAAATTTGAATGGAGAGATTATCAGACATAAATTTGAATGGAGAGATTATTGGACATGAACTTAAGTGAGATAACAAATATGGTATTAGGGAGACTTTATTATATTTTAAATTACTTCTCATGAGGAG
>MVGT01000732.1:845035-948324 GCA_002174775.1 Macleaya cordata
TGGTTTTAAAAAAAAAAAAAAAAAAAAAATGGGGCGGTCTTTGAGAGACCGCTCAGCATCAGGCGGTATCTCAAAGCCCGCCCAGTCCAGGCGCACTCTGAGATACCGCCTGTTGCTGGGCGCTTTCTCAAACACCGCCTCATAAGTTTTTTTTTTTTTTTTTTTAATCTTTTGGAGTATTTTGGACAACGACGCATTGTGAATAGGGTTGTGTATTTTTACAGATTTGAAAGGTTTTTAACTTTTACACAATGAAAATAGACAACACGACTGTGGATGGTCTGAATAGCTAGATTTTTATTTGGAAGGGTTATCCTTAGAACCAATGAAATGATCCGAATTGATTTCTAAATCCATTTTGAATCCGGCAACTCGACATGCACAGCATGGTTTGTAGGCCCATATTCCAAAAATTGTAACACATCACCTATATATTGTTGCATTCAATACCTTTTAGATGATAACGATATCTCTAGCTAAAATTTGGGTCCCTTTTTTTTTTTGGAATCATCTAAGGTGGATACTGTAGCAATCACATCCATTGATCAATTTATTTGATCTTGTTAATCTAACGGTTCAGATCTTGCGAAGACGCCATTTCGGTGTGTACTCCATAGTCTGATCTTATCGTTTGTTTTGACGATACTTGAATACATTGCACCCGTACATTACAAATCTTTGGAAATGTACGTGTTAAAAGAAATAAAACATAAAATCACACTAGCTTATAAAAATGCAAACAAAACTAAAAGGGTTCAAGAACTATTTTATTTAAGAAAACAGATCCGTGTACACCTTTATTTGTACATCGTTATTTTAACATTAGTTGTGGGGCTCACATGGTGAGGAACTAATAGCTAATTTTTTGTGAGAATGATACACAAGATGAGTAGAACATTTTTACCAAAAATCATATCATTCTAAAATTTTTAACCTCATAAAAAATTAATGGGAAGTTGATTAAAAATTAACGGTGAACAATGAACGATGAGAAAAAAAAGTCAATTTTTAATGGAACTACCAGTTTTAGAATGATTTGATTTTTGGTGAGGATGATCCACAAGATGAAGAGAACATTATAAAAAAATATCAACTCTTAGATCAACAACCTGTGGGCCCCACAAACCACTGTACATATAAAATATACAAATAACAATGTATTTTGATCCGGACTCTTTATTTAATATGAGATTTATTTGATTATTCAATGTTAGAATTGTGTCTTTTGCTATTAGAATTTCTTATTATTTTTTTTAATATTTTGAACATTCTGTTTATAAGAATTTATATATATATATATACTTTTGATAGTTGAGATGGTCACTAGATAAATATTGCCGATATTGATAATTTTTCTGAAACTATATTATTTTTTTTATGACAAGTGTCTCCAACAAGAATTAATCTACCACCAAACGGAAAGAAGAATGTCGATTGGTACTTCTACAATTTTTGTGTTTTTTGTGGTTTTTTTTTTTTTTTTGAGATCTAGGGTATTCGAGCCTTTTAGAACACCTGACTGGTTCTTAACGTGTGGGCAGACCTTCCTATCTACATACAATTTAGGTGAAATTTTATTATGAGAATGACCATCAAGAAAAATTGAACCCTCCATTTTTATTTTGTGAAGTGAGTATCTTACTATAGTGATTGAAAACATGAATTTTTATAGTTGGGCATTACTAGAGGGACACTAGATTTTGACATCAAAGATTACATCTGTTTATTTTATTGATTGAAAACCAATCAGAATAGTTGCTGAAAAAATATTAATTACATTTCAGCCCTTCATACCACTTTTAAAAAACAGATGTAATATTTTTGTGTCAAATTTTGGTGTTATTCTTGCAAAACTCTTTATAGTTTAGGTTTTGATATTGAATCCAACATGAACGGTAGATCTTGAAGGTTAAGAATTATAAATTCGTGAATGTTCTTTGCATTTTTTTTTTGGTCATACTAATATTTTATTCAGCTAGTTTTTTTTGGCTTGTGAGTCTCTTTCTCTCTCTAAAACCAAGCAAGCAAGCAAGCAGAGCAGTCATGTCTGACCAAAACGTCACCTTAACCAGAGAAAAAGGAATAATGTTTTTGAGCAAAGCAAATATTTTAGCAATATCTTTGCCAGCAATTTTCGTCAGAACAACGCGTGTCATAATGGCGTTGGATCAGAAGTGATCTCTCAGTATCTCGACGTCGGTTTTAATCTTATGCCCTAAAATCCAATCCAATCCAATTTAAAAAAAAAAAACAAAAGACAACTGTGTGTCGTCGTCCGCGTCGCAATCCACCGTTTAGGAGGACAAATTGCAAGTGCAAGTGTGCAACCAAATATGTCGACACGCCCAAAGCAAACGTACCCTCCCCCAACCAAACGTGTCGTATCGCCATCCGACGTGTCAAGTAGATAGATAATGCCAATACCTCGAGATGTGTGATTGGTCACCTTCAACTGTTCATCATCGTAACGTAAAGTAACGTTCGTTTGGCTAAGCGGTTATGATGAGTTTACGTGTCAGACGTAAGATGTCTCATTCATCTCTCTCTATAAATCCCCATTTTTGGTTGGGCTGATTTGATTGGTGGGTCATCATGGTCTTGACCCCGGCGCCGGTCACTTTTGATTTTTTTTCTTTTCCAATGCACAAGATTCCACGTGTCATTGCTGAATACGTGTATTGGTCAACCCTGAAGTTGTTGACTGACTATATGGTCAAGTCATAAATCAATCGGTATCAGATCGGGTTTTAAAGATCGTTTGATCAGATAGATGATCTAAATTTTGGGGGTTTGATTGATTTTTTGCCTACGAAAATTGGAATTGGAGGCACGCCGTATTATGAGTTGTCTTATAATGAAAGAAAGAAAGAAAGAAAGATGTTGTCGGAACTCTGAAGACGACTAAATGCTAGTGTACCATGTTATTGGAATCAGTGCCCATCAAAAATACGTATATCAAAATAGGTTTCCAATGGTCCAATTTTGTACACCCACTTTACAAAGTGGGTATCCAAAACCATCCATCATCTAGGTGAAGGGATGGTTGGGGTTTAGCTGATGAGCGTATAACAAGTGAGGGACTGGTTGATTGAGGTATTGGATACCCACTTAAGAAAGTGGGTTTACAAATTAAATATCACTCAAGGTTCTCCAGCCAGTAGTAATTAGGACTGCCTCCACGTAGGAGAGAGACTTGGCTTACTTGGATTCAGAACATAAATATATTATCATCACACCTCCAACTGTATACTTGAAAGATGTTTACGTCTGTGAGGTGAGTTTTTCACAATTGAGGAGGAGAAAGAAAAAATAAAAAATAAAAAAAATTGTTTTGCAAGAAATCTTTTTGGGTTTTTTTTTTTTTTTTTTTTCATAAGTAATGGCTGTTTTTGCTACTCAAAGTTAGAAAACACGTTACTTGTTGCTCAAAACATTTTCAAACTTTCATTGAAGGAAAACCATTTAATTCAACTTCATATTTTGTAACCCTTATAATATCAAGACTTGGGCAAAATCTGACCAAACCTAATCCTGACTCATACAAAGTCAAGATTAGGGTGAGCATTTTTTGACATGTTGACCTGTCAGCCAAAAGTCCTGGTTAGGGATGAAAAAAAACTGACCCATTGTTATAACGGTAATGCTTGAGTTACAGCAAATTCCTACAGAATTTGCTACCACTCAAGCATCCAACGGTCAAAGTGATTTGCATCTCCTCGTATTTCGCATCCCATCCTAAAGTGTTATGAATCTCACCGTGAAATGTGCCTGCTGTAGCAAATTCGGTAGGGATTTCGGTAGNAGGAGATGGAGGTAACTTGACAAGCCAGAGAAGAGCGAGTATAAAAAATAATTGGGCTTAACAGTATTAGATGCATCCCCCTTTCAGACAGATGTAAGGTTCAGTTTGATGGCAAATTTCACTCCAAGGAGGAAGGCATTGTTCATCGTTTCCTAATAACACTAGTTGAGTTTCTGATTTGGTAAACTAGTGTAGAAATCTCGTGACCAGGAGAGTTGTTGTATTTCGATGTCATTTTGTTTTTGTTTTTTGGTTTGTTTGGATGGAAGATTTTAAGTAGAATAATGCTAAGAGTACTCCCAGGATGACTCCAACGATGAGGTGGCAAGAACTACTTGTGGAAGGTTACTTTTTCAAGTTTAAAGCAGATCTTACCACCTCATCCTGGGAGTACTTCTAGTATTTTTCTTTTAAGTAAGGATTTTGTGGGGACAAAAAATTTGGTGAAAAACTAATTTGATTTATAACATGATTTCTAACTAATTTTCCACCAAATACCTGGTCCCCACAAAATCCCTACTTAAAATCCCCCATCCAAATAAACCATTTGTTTTTTCGTTTCTGTTTTGATGGAAGGATGACATATCAATTTGGCACTTAACCCAAATCAACACTTTCCAGAATCTAAATTCTGGTTACCAAAACCACAACATATTGAATTTTGAAATCTAAAATGATCATTCCTACATTTACTAAAGTTAGGGTTTTTGTTTGGCTCATTATCCAAATTTTTGGATCACAGAAACAAACTGCTTCTAAATATTTTTTTTTATCTATTTCAAGTTCTTCATCACCCCACGCTCTATTAGATTTTCTGTAGTAACATTATTCCATCTTCCTTCTCTCCCTTAATCATAAGCCTAAGCTGCTTCTGGACTTGACTGCGATCGCGAGAAATTGGGGGTCTTCATATTAAAAGAAAACAAAAACAAAGACATTATCCACCAAGGTGTTGGATTCAATAAACCATTGGCTATAGAATCACAATAATATTAAAGAGGGACTCATCCTCTTTTTATCTTAAATCTGGAGAGGGCAAGAGAAGCTCAAGTTTTAATCGGGGCTTCTCATCACTCTATGTGACCAGCGCCGTCGTTTTACAAACCGGGCATAAGTTCTTGTGTTTTAGCCATTGTTTAATGCATCCACTGTGAAAGTCATGACCGCAATCCAGCGTCCCCAGATCTTCTCCTTCTACATATTCTTCCTGATTTTAACAAAGGTTCAAACCAAATGGGAAACAAGAAAGAGTGTGAACAGATATTCTTCTTTCATTACAAAGAGAAAGTTGGAAAACTTGTAACAGAAAAATAGAACTCTCACCTGACAGATGCAGCAGGGCTCAATTTCTGAAGGAGCACTTATTCTGATGGTGTAATATTTCCGTTGCTTCAAACACTTTAATATAATTTCCTCACTCAAACCAGTGCTTACATTTCCTATGCGTTCCTCCAATGCCAATAATTCCTAATATCAAGATTGAGTGAGTTGAGAAAACAAGTATTCTGTCACAAGTAAAAGGGAACTGAACGATGATTTTTTTTCTTTTCTTTTCTTTTTTACCTCATAAGACATATTATCAACATCAAGACGCATATCCCTGTGCCTATCATGCAAGTCAGCGACACCAAAAAATACCGACTGGTCGAGAATTAGAACATCCTGCGATACCATGACGAGTTTAAGTCAAATTATAGATCTGCATGAAACCAGAGAACGTAAGAAACCAGGACATAACAAAATAATATATACAGCATTTTTTTCTGGATTAGTATTTCATGGACATCAATAACAACACCACTAGCCGGTATTTTGAAATTCCAGCTTAGGTGCATGATTTCATGGTAAATCATCAGGAGGAGAGTGCACTTCTCTTATTTATTTGTTTCTATAGTTGACTCATATTCTTTAATGTTTTTCTCCTCTCCAACTTATTTAAAAATTCTTCATGCGAATTGAGGCGTGCACCTTGTACCACCTCAAGGCTTATATGTTGCCTTGTGGAGATGAACACCTTATGCATTACTCTGCTTCTTCTCAAGTATCGGACAGAACAATGGAAAGTTGTCATTGAGGGTCACAAAAGGAAAAAGGATCGAACAGCAGTGGATAACAGAAACTGCAATAACTATTAAGAATGGCAACATTAAGCTATAAGGCTAGGCAGCATAATCTAAAATGGATAGTCTGCCTGGTGTAAACAATGTTAAACCGACCGTAGAAGATGGGGTGGCTGTGATAATAGCAGAGGAAAGAGATTGAAACTAATCTAAACAAAGTAAAGCAGCATTATCACGGCATTGTGAGTTTCCATGGCGCCGGTCTCATTGGATCAGTTTTGCAAGGAGAGCAAACCCTAGTCTTTCTAACTAGTCAGGAATCAGGAGTAAAACTAATGATGGAAGGTGGTTATGAACAAGTTTAGCCACGGGCTCACTCAATCAGTCAATTCACCATTTTCCTTTTCCTCTTTCTTCCTTGCCCTCTTTCTTTTCGTGGCTTTAACTGGGAAGCAGAGGAAGGAGTTTCATAAGTGCGGGGAATAGAGATCACTCAGGATGGATCTCCCTAGTGAGACCATTATAGGACTGAGTCCACTCAGTTCAGAGGCTAAATATGTAACATCTTTTATTAGGAAAAATAGAAAATATGAGAAATGTAAAGGAGTTGAAACTCCAAAGTCGATGACAACAGGCATTGCTAATAAAAACAACAATTACTGCAGATTGCCAGCAACCTGCTATTCCCCACCTCTTGGTTTTTTCTTTTGTTCTGTTTTTTTTTTATCAGTACAGCCATTAACCTGCTATGATACCAAATTACAGTTCCTTGATAACTGTTGATTAATCAAATTAATAAACAGTTTAGATAGATAACAGCAAGGACCAGAAATCCGTATCTAGAAAACCAGCTAATAAACTAATCTAATTGATTTTTCCTTTTTGAGAAAGACTGAAAGAGTTCAAATAATCTAATCTATTAATTTTAATCATAGTTCTGAAGCTATATACAAATAATGATAAGTTTTGTCGCATGTAAACTAAATTAATATCATAAGAGCAATGTCTGTAGAGAGCATAGCAGTGTGCTTGTAATACTAAGTTTGAGCATGGAATATGACAATGCTACAAACATATTAAATCTAACCTCAAATCTTAAGCCATCACCACCCCTACGAACAATATCCAATACATTGCGAATCTGTTACAGAGCAACCAAAATAAAATCGTTATCCAGCTAAATGTTGGTCAAGACTGCCAAAATATGTCAGAGTATCTCAATTAAATAATTACAAGAAAATGAGAAAAATATACGAAGAGAACAAAATATTACAAACTGCCCACTTATCTACCTTCAGCAGCAATTAGGAGCCTATTGATGATGTGTCTTCCCTTCATAGTTCCAAGTAAAACAAGACCCAAAACACCTTAATTTAAGAATTGGCCTGGACAATTATCTCGATCTTATTTGTTTTACTTGTCTCCAATACGTTTATTGTAATCTCTAAAGTTTCAGTACCTAAAAAGCTACTTTGCATTACCTCAAACTATAGTTCCTGTGTAAAGCTAAAAGGTTCAGTTGCAATTTGTAGAATAGCAATACAATAGATGACCAACATAAATATTACCTTGCAAGCGACATGTTCAAAAAGATTTTACCCATAGAAAAAGTTTTACCTACAGAGGAGCTAAGAATATTATAGAGGTTCTTTTTTATAAGCAGAATATTATAGACATTTCAACAAAATTCAAAAGAAAAGTACCTCAAATGTCAGTCATATACTCTACTTGGATAAAAAAATAACTAAGATAGAGAAGAACAAATGTTGTTCAACATTATTGGCATTAATACAACTAAGTGATACTGTGTCCTGGTATTGTAAAGATGAAGTATCCATACACGAAGCAAGTTATAATGAAAAATATATTCTTGAAACTCTTTCCTAAGACAGGATACGACAAAAAGTGAAAAACTAAGACTTCAAATCATGGGTGTAAGATAAGGCAGAGAAATTTAGTAGGACTAAGTTTCTCCAGATACAGAACTTTCAGGTATAGAACTTAACAGCAGATCAAGTTAATACAACTAATAAAATCAGTATCTCACAACTTCGATTCAATTATGAGGAAATTGTCGTGTTTAACGTGAAGTTTTATGTAAAATTGTAGTGATCCTCATAATAAGGATAATGTTAAAGTCAATGGAAAAATAGGATTCCGCAGTCAGAAACATTTGACAAAGCATAAATCATGATGTTTAAAAAATAACGTTATGCTAATCCATAAGTACTAATGAACAATAGGGAATGCTTATAATGGATTACCCAGACAATACTAAATGGGAATAATAATCAGCTTTAAAAATTTTAAAGATAGTAACCAATAACCAATAACATCACCACAGAAACTGCAGAACTTCAGGAAGACATGTTGAAAACAAACCTCAGACAGCAGCCTGCTTCTTCCCTCACTGGCAGCAGCCAAAGACCGAAACGACAATGGAACACCATCACCTTGTCTGTCCATCCAGAGCGCTGACCTTGGATAAGGCGGATGATTCCCCTGCTGGCCGGTTGCAGATGAAAGAACCACCTCTTGTGAGGAAGCAGAAGGGGCAGAACGTAATGGAGGGAAATGACTACTCTGTGCCCCAGACTCGGAGCCAGCAGACGGAAACAAAGATCGACGAACAACTTCTGATAACCTTCGCGTATACTGGGCGGTAGGATTGGGATGAGGTACCCAAGTAGAAGCGGGGGATGGCTGAACTGCAGAACTAGACCCAACTCGAGAGGTAGAAGTGAAATTCCCAGGAGCGCTTGAATTCCCATTGGCTAAACTCCAGTTAGTGGGATCTTGAGCCAAATTTCTCATCTCACTCGCTGGTACAAACATTGGATGTTCTGAAATATTTCTTGGCATGCTTCTAGAGTGTATTTCCTCTCTTTGTGCATTATTTCTCTCTCCAGGAATAATGACAGTTGAGCTTGAAGAACTGCCAACCCTTAAATTTGGGGACCCATTATATGGGAAAGGGTGGATGTTTCGTGGCAAACCATGATTATGTGTTACATGAGACCGACTCTGAGAACTCGAATTGGCTGCTGCTGGCCTCAGGTCCAAAGACTGACTAAATGGGATACCTCTAGAAGACACTTGATGAGGTGACCAAACATGAGATTGCCTCGCTGGATAGCCTGTGGATGTTAGACTGGATGGGGCCAAATCCTGTTGGTTTGCAGGATTAGTTCTCATACGGAAATTTCTCTGGGAGCTTTCAGCATGTCCTGCTAGACTTAAAGCAGGATGGCTGTCAGAAGCTACTCCTCTAATACCAACCCCAGATTGTGGATTCAATGGCTCTGGAAGATTTAGAGCAAGAGGATTCTCTGTCGGGGTAGATATGCTTGAGCTACTGGCCGCATCATACCGAGGAGGAAAAGGATGCCATAGACTGTTTTCAGCTTGCTGAAAGCAGCTTGGACTTCCACCTAAAGATGACTGGCCAGAAACTCCTCCTTCCAGGGTCTTTCTTTTGCAGGATAAACGACGACCATCCAGTGAACAACCAGGTCTACCATCACTCTCATCTGTTAAATATCCAGCAGTTCCAGTAGCAGTTCCAAAAGGATCAGCAGAACTACCAGCAGAATGAATATGCTCAGTTTCAGAACCACCTGGCTTGTACATATGAGAAATACCTGATTCCATGAACTGACCACCACTACCACTGTTGCTTGTATACCCTGCATTTAAGTTTAAGTTCTGAGGGATCTCCCTAGAACTGGATGCTTGCGAAAAAAAGGACCCATTTGCCACCTGATTGTTATTTAAGTTTATATGAACACTTCCCAAAGACATAGTATTCATTGGATCGTGTCGCCTTTCTTCCAACCTGGGGCCAGATCCTGCATGAGCGGTTGACCATCCAAGTTCCATTTTTGCTTCATCGTGGATCCTTTGGTCATGTGTGCTCTCACTAGAGCTAGGTCCCCCTAAACTCCAGCTAGTCAAGCTCCTCCCATCATGACTAACAGCATTTGCATGTGTACTATGAGTTTCACCTGGAGCTGGTGGGCATTCTTGGTAACCACTTTCTACTGGATTTAGCACATCATTCCAAAAGACTTGCTGATTCATACCAGGATTACTTGTACTAGATCCATGGTCGAGCCCAAATGTTTCAGGGAAGGAATCGAGGGTACTCCTTTGGCCCTGCATTAGGGCTAGTATTTTCCCCCAAAAAATTTGCAGGTGGCAAGACCTATACCTCCACAATCAGTAGATCACGGACAACACTGTTCTGGCAAACCCAATATCAAGCAACCTGTATAAAAAAGAAATATTTAGTTTGTAGCAATACCAACAAAAACATACGTTCACACAGATGAAATTGGGGATCAACATTATCATCATATCCGAGTCTTGTCTAAACTATTTGACTCCATCATCCAGCACCCTTGTATGAAAGGCAATATCCTTTAATCTGTACGCCTTCAGCTTCAAGTATTAAAAGCATCTTGGTATTCTTTGAAATAGCTTGTTTCTCGTAAGTGCATAAAAATAGACAGATAACAAAACCTCAAATGGAAATGCAAAACGAAAGAAAAAAAAAAAACATGATTCCCTCCAATGTAGTATACAATGTAGTGCCCAACCAAATATGCAACGATTATAAATTAGGATGAAGTCACATTACACAACTCAATGATCAACAAATCTATAAGCTATGAAGTAAGCAATACCTCACTAAATTATGTACTGAAGAAAGGAAGTGGAGTGATATAATGGACCCCAAATCATCTTAAGTATTCAAAAAGTGGACTTGAAATACAAGCATAATCCAGAAAATTCTCACGGAGATATTTTTCATACCAGTTCATCAGAAATGATAATTCTGTAAAAGGAATTACCAAGTCAATTCTAATACCCGCACGCTGAACGGACCATATATGTTTTCGGAAAGACTATATTCACTACAATGTAGATTCACAAATAGAACCGTTATAATAAAAGCTGCCAGTTCAGACCTTCATCTTCAGTAGAGAGTTAACTACAAGATGATCAGACCCTAAATGACTGAACATCAAGAACATCTTTACACATGAAAAATGTCTTCATAAAGTAACATCAGGATCAACTTCTAAAATACAACAGAAGGTTATCCAAAGTGCAGCTAGGCTTCCCAACATCCAATGTAATGTAACTATATATGCATGCATGAGAAACATCTGCAGTCATCATCCAACATACAAAGAAAAATGAAGAAAATATAAAGTAAAACTTCATCGTCACCAAAGCCCCTTCCTTCACCAAGAGTCAAAGACCCAAGAACACAACTTTTCATTTCATTTTCAATCATCCGATCTTATATCAACCAAAACCAGGAGAATCAAACAACCCAAGAAGGGAAACAAACAGAGGAATCAAAATCGGAAATTTTTTTTTAAAAAAAAAGTAGAAGAAGAAGAAGAAAGAGACCAAAACCCAAAACAACAGCATAAACAAAAAGGGGAAAACAGGAGAATAACCAGTGAAAAAACCCTAGAGAAATCGAACCCAAAGTCCTCTTTTCCCCTCTCTATGCTTGCATTTTAAGAATTTTTTTGAGAAATCAGACCTAAATACCTTTAACATTCTAAAATCAAGCAACTACAAATCCATCAATCAAACAACAACAAAAACAACAGATGAAGAAAACAATCAACAGACGTACCTGATGAGCAAAAGAGAGGCCGATGGTAGCAACCGATCGATCAATGGATGGATCGTCAGAGGAGAAAAAAAGATGAAACCTTGAAGAGAGAGAAAGAGAGATAGAGAGAGAAAGAGAGGTTGGAGAGATTAGAGGGGCAGTAATTTTCTGATTTATGGAATGAACAATGGTGAGTAATAATGTTGTTAATAAGGGTAATAGACTAATAAGAAAGAAAGCATAAAAGAAAAAACAAAGCCAAATGGTCACTTGTCCCTGCTGCTGGGCTGGCTCGCCGCTAACCAATCACACCCTAGAGAGAGAAAAATATACATACATTTACATTACACTACATATCTCTTCACTCTTTCTCTCTCTAGAAATTAAAGGGTATCATTCATCAGCCATCCCTCTTTCTCTCTCTAGAAATTGAAAGGGTATCATAGGCCACGTCTCTCTTCTAATGTTAGTGTTGGGGACATCCCACTAACTCCCAACAATAAGAGTTGTATTTGAGAAGAAATAATAATGGGAAACGACCCTTCTTAATTCCTATCTATTTTGTTTTTTAAATATTGTTTATGTGACGTTTTAAATCAATTATTTGATTTTTTTAGATAGTTTTTTAAGTATACCCAAAAATCCATATTGAAATCTAATATATAGAAGTCGTCTTTGGTAGACAGGTCAATTTAAGGGTTGATTAATCCAAGGGTTTATGGGTACTATCAAACTAAAATACCTAAAAGTTTTGATATGTGAGGATTGAGGGATGTGGTGATGAACCCTTACAGCACCATAGAAAAAAGTGTACTATATACTATTTTTACTCTCTCTCTATAAACTCTTTCTCTCTAGTTTTCTCTGTTTTGGTTGTAAGTTTTTATCTGTTTTCACACGCAAAAACACAATAACTTTGTTAATAACAAAATTCAACATAAGATCCATCCTCCAAACCTTCCGTTCACACGGCTTTCATACCTTACTCGTGGTCCCGTTTCTCTCTCTACCTCTCTTTCTCTCGTGGGTTCTCTTTGTTTTTTTTTGTCCTCCTCCTTCCTCTTTCAAAAGGTGGGTCAGTTCCTGCTTTTCTATCTTCATTTTATGTTTTTATATTAAGCCCACAATCTCTGTTTCTCTCTCTAAAACTCTTTCTCTCTCTAAAAACTCTGCTTGGGGTCTGACTCTTAATATACAACGGCTGTGATTGGCAAACAGATTCTCTAACAAAAAAATTTGTATTAGATGTTTTCTGGTGGGTGAAGAAATTTACTTCAGGAGTAAATATTAGGGACCCTAGTTTTTTCTGCTTCTGTACAAAAACAGCTGGGCGTGTCTTTAGCATAATAAAGAGTTTGATGGAACCTAATGAGTATCCACATGCAATGCTAGTGATTTTCTTTTCTTTTCTTTTATGCTAGGTCAAGAATCCACAAGATTGCCTCAGACCTAACCATCAAATTCCCAGAAATCATTAAGAACCAGCAGAAAGCAAATGTACTCCATTTCTTCAACTACTAAATTTCAAATACCGAACCCAGACCCATTTCGCGTAGGGGACACCCTTTTGAATCCGGATTTAATTACACCTGTTGTCAACCTAATCTGGGTTTAGGACAACCGGAAATGCAAGCGAAATACCAGGATTTGTCTGGGAATACCTAACAGAATTGTTGGGTGAAAGTTGGTATTTTTGTCATGGTTTTAACTTTTAACATTTACCCAGCTCAGACTCAATTATCAATAGCTGATTGATGGTCGAGTAATCCATAGATTCATGAATCCTTGAAAGCTTGAATCCTTTGGTTTGTTTGGCTGCCATTTAAAATCCAAGAAAATTTTATATTTTGTGGGTTTTAATTAGCATTGAGTTGGGTGAATACATAGTGAATCCTTAGTTAAAAATTTCAACAAATTCTAAGGGGAGAGGTGGGACTCCAAAACAGAAATTTGTTAGAAAATATGTTTCCCTGGAAAATAAGTTTCCAGGGATTCTAAGGGAAGAAGTGGCACTCCAAAACAGAAATTTGTTGGAAAATATGTTTCTCTAGAAAACAAGTTTCTAAGGATTCTTGGCAGCCAAACAGACTAGGGAAACATGAATCTCTTGTCCCCACTGAATCCCTACCTTAGAATCCCCCTTCTAAACAAACCATAACATTAATGCGTTGTGATTTGGAAGGTTCCTGCAAAACATAAAATCATTTCAGAGAAATTAAAGTTGTGTGGTTGCCTCAAAATTCATAAGAATTCTAAAAATCAAGTACCAAACAAGTTATAAAGTACATTCAATGAAATTTCTGAATATCTATAAATTCTAACCCCCCAAAAATGGGGTTTTCAGCCTTATATGTAAATATCAAATTTACACCCCTTTTCCGCGATTATAGTTTATTATGAGACCTTGATTAAATATAACTTTTCCACACAAAAAATGAAAAACTTAAAAGGCGGAAGAAGAAAAAAAAAATTTATTGATTGTAATGGAAACTTAAAACAAAGACAAGGTTAGGAAGCAGTACGGGCCACCTATTTAGTTTCAAATTCTTATTTGTTGCCAAGTCAAAAGCCCATAGCGACAATCAAGTGCCAATGGATGACGGATGTTGAATCTAATCTTGTCAACATACTGGATCTGCCTCACAAGTCAAAAGCCTGATCTCATAAGTAATGTCTGAGATCAAGTTGGTCACAATACCACCAGTTCATTACCAGCGAATTTTGTATTGTATTGTATTGTATCTTTCTCGGTTAGCCTGCAACAGACAATAACAATTTTAGGGGTAAGCGTTATGATGGCAAGACTTAACAAAACTCCTTTAGCAGAATGTGGACTCATGTAGATGAGAAAATTCATGCGGAATAATAGAGAAAATTCATGTGGAATAGTAGAGAATTGCATGTGATGAAGATGGGAGACAAGTTAGAGGAAAAAGGGAAATGGCCAAATATTTTGATGCTTGCACATTACTCAAATGTTTTGCATAACAATAAAAATTGGACTCTCACCGATCCACCAGAGCAAAGTGCCTGCGGTAATGACCTACTAACTGATAATCCACTAGTGATCCCCTTCGGCTTCTTTTTTCTTTTTTCCCATTGTTTTTCACTAATGCTTTTTCGCCATTTGTTTTAACCCCCTTCTGACATCGAGACTTTTCATCAATAATTCAGCCAACTATCAAGATGACTCCATCTATCTTTCCATGGGCAGTTGTTCTACTTTCATCCTTTAGCCTGAGGAACCAATGCCAGGAAGAGGCAAATTCCTTTACTTTATGAGATCCCCCTCCACATTCATGGAGTTGAATACTATGCTCATCTGCGAAACAATAACCAGCTAAAACAATTGGACTTCTAACTTTGTCATAAGATTTCACCTGCATGTCATCCAATGGGCAGTAAGATATTTGGGAATATCCTAGTCAACCTGAATGAGGGGAGGGGACATGGTGTGGGTTTGGCAAAGGTATAGATTTGTTAAGAGAGTAAAATATGCTTGCATTACTGAGAGAAATAGAACTGTTACGTTGTTAGATAGATACGTCTACCAGCAAGAAAGCAACCAAGTTCAAGTAACTACTTCTGACTGTTGAATACCATTAGGCTAGTCCCTCCCGACTCTTAAGGGGCCATTTCGGAACCAAAAGTAGAAGCATTTCTACTACCACAAAAAACGTGATGATGATGATAGTGGTGGTGGTGGTGGTGATGACGATGACGATGGTGGTGATACGGCAATAGTCTGGTGGTGGTATGGCGGTGATGATGTGGCAACATTAGTGGTAGTACAATGCGGGTGTGGGTGGTGTGGTGGTGGTGGTTATGCCATGGTAGTGAGGTCGTGGTTACGGCATGGTGGGGATGGTGATGACCATATGGTGGGATGGTGGTGGGGGTAGTGATGGCATTGGTGCTAGTACTGTGATGCTGTTTTAATGGTTTGAACGTGGATCAAGGAAAAATGTTACTTGTTTTAATCGAAAAGCAAAAAAACTTGGTAATAGTGGTGGTGAAGTCACTCCTATAGGGATAAAGCAGTCCTAGCCTCCTAGGCAGATGACATTCTCATGTTTTCTTCCATGACATCTAGAGTCTTAACACTTGCATATTGCAAACCACTAGAGAATCCTTCTGGTCCACTAGAAAGTCAATACATTCAACTTCTATAGTTCTACTTCGAGTCAGTGGAACGTAAACACCATAAAAGAATCCTCCTGGTCTGGCCAATCCCGTTCGAGTTAAGAGGCAAGAGCCCACAAGGTATTATTGAATTCTTATATAGTCTGTTTGGACAAGGGATTTGGGGGAGGGATTTTGTGGGGATCAGGGATTTGATCGAAAAATCATGTTATATTTTTCTTCAAAATCCCTGGTCCCCACAAAATCCCTCCCTAAAATCCCTTGTCCAAACAGACTAATATTTCAATGCAGAATACTGATGGACTTGCACACACATTAAAAAAAAAAAAAAAACGGATCATGTTTGATAGTAGGTTCTTGTCCAAGTGTGCTTATATGTTTGTTCATGAGATCATTGGAAAGTTCTCAATGAATTTAACACCAGTCTAACTTCCCATAGTGCTTTATTTTCCCAACTTTAACAGCACATTAGATTTCCAGGATGAAGCCCCAATTGCACACGAGTTCTTACACACCAATAAACGATTTTGCTTTTCTTTTCTTTTTTTTCTTTTTTTTTTGATCTGTATGTCTCTACACTATATATTCCAATCAGAATACTTCATTGGAGATAACAATTGTTCCATAACTCTTAGATTTTCGTAGCTAATGATACAAGTTTTTTAATTCAATTCCAAGAGTTGATAGCAAATCGTAGAAAGAATCAATAATATGACCTAAGTTACTCCAAGGAAATTTTTCAATACAATTTTGTTATAAGGATGTACCTTAATCCATCAATTACCTAGTTCTCAGTCCGATCAAACTCTCAAACCAACAAGGTCAAAAAATCATCACAACTTGGAGAGTTCAAGACAAAATTAGCTTAATTTGTTAATTTCTAAATCGCTGAATTGCTAAAAAAAACTATGGAGGATTTTGATTCAACCGTTTTAATAGCTAATCAATTGCATGTAAGTGAATTTAATGGTAATCTACAATTAATGCTAAATAAAGAAAAACCATCACCATAGCTAAAAAAATGAAATGAATTTTTTTGCTGACCTTTCAATTAGGACAAAATCGCTTCTTCATTGTTACCAGCACAACCAGTTTCTCTGCTGGAACCTCAAATTTTTTGCCTTGTTTTTCAACATCACAACCAGTTCCCCTTTCAATAACTGAACCCTAAAACGGGCTCCCCAGTGCATGGCTATTGGCTGGGCTGTGAAGAAGATCTACCAAGCCTGAGTAAGAAGTAGGAACAAGCCCCAGCCCAACTAGTCATTGACTCGAGAGTCAGTTTTATAGCCGCCCTCCAAAATCTTAGGTTGTGTTTGATAGCATTTGAATTTCATAGAAATGGGTTAGTTCCGCCAAAACAATACAAATTCCGTATTTTGTTTGCATTTTTAATTCTATAGAAATGGGGGTCCAGTTACTTAAAAGTGTGGCTAATAGTTAATTTTTAATGTAATTCCATTGAATAGGCTTCCTTGGTCCCCGAAGGAATTAATTTCGTTGAAGTGGTGGAAATGAACTTATTTTTGCGAAACACGTTTCCTTGCTGTCAAACCACTTCATCGTGCAACTTTTTTCCAATCAGGATTGCCAATAACATTTCGGTGGGTGCCTTTATCCAGCCCACTTGACCAATCCGGGCTTTATTGACTCGGCCCAACCCTAACAATTATTTGCTCTAAATTAGATAATTAAATCCATATACCCCGTGAATCTTTGCGAACAATCATAACAATTAAAATTCTATTGTATTTTGCTTTCTTGTAGTTGTATAAGTTCAATTATTACATTAAATTAAGGTGTAAATAAGTGCAACTATTTAAATTAGTGTAATGATTGCACTTGTACAACTAAAACTAAAACAAATACAATAAAAATGTGGCTGTAAATTTTCTTAAAAATTCACCAAATTTCAAACACACCCTAAGTAGTAGAATTTCTTTCTAGGTGTATTAGTGTATTACCATGTATGCCTTACTTTTTAAATATTTCAAAAGTGCACTCTATGTTTTTTTATTATGATGCCACCTATTTTATTCTTACATTTATCTTATACTTCTTTTTGTGCCTCATTGAAGATCATTCAAGAGATAAGGTTTTGTGAGAATGATTTTTTTCATTTTGTAAATCAAACTTAGCACTTGAATCATCTTTATGTGGGGTCTATAAATCGATGTAAATGTGGTAACATGTTAAGTTTTAAAAATTAAAAGATGCCCATATTTAAAAATTATTATAGCAATATCCCTATCTGCGTGTTATTCTTTAACACAAATCCAATGTAACGAATACACCAAATATTTTATTTTATTTTTTTTGAAAAGTATGTGTACAGACCCTCTTGAGTTTGAGTCTTCCCCAACACCTAAAATAAACTTGGCACAATCTTTGCGCTCCTATTAGCATTTTATTAACAGTATTAACCATTCCATCTCTTTGGAAAAAAAAAGAAAAAAACCTAAAAAAACTTACAACACTTAGATAAGTAGACCAAATCGATAACTGATGCATAACATTACAAATTAACATCTGTATTTTTTTAATATTTCACTAAAATTAAATTTGAGTAGTAGTTTGTTTAGACGAAGGATTTTAAGTAGGAATTTTGTGAGAATCAATGATTTGGTGGAAAACTATTTAGACTTATAACATGATTTCTAACTAGTTTTCCACCATACCCCTAGTCCTCACCAGGGCCGTATCTCAGCATATGCGACATAAGCAATCGCATAGGGCCCCCAAATTTTGAGGGCCCCCAAAATTATATGTTACTTATATATATATATAGCATGAGTTAGTTTATTACTTCATTATCATACTCCGAGTTGTATAGAAATCGTTCTCATTTCTATTTTCCTGTTTATTTAGAATAGAAACTCCTAATTAGTTATTTCTACTTATTTTTTTTAACTATGGAATGTAGGCAAGTTTAAAATAACATGGGTGCTGCACTTTTAAATAAATAAATAAAGACCAAATTTTATCTTTTTTTTTTGAAGTTTTGTAACGATTTCTTATTATCGTAAATTTAAAACTTTTTTGGAAGTTTTTTTTTAATTCATCTATGGGGCCCCGTTTTAAGATTTCGCTTTCGGGCCCCTAAAATCTCATATACGGCCCTGGTCCTCAAAAAATTCCTACTTAAAATCCCCCTCCAAACAATGAACAAACCATAATATTATTGGCTCGAGTGCCGAATGTGTCTGATATAGGACCCAATGTCGTGGGCCCACATATTTGAAATCATATCAGTTGTTCAAATTTATTCACTCGTTCAAAAAAATGCATGACCCATTTGCCCGTAATATATACCACATAGGCATCGGGTGCACATGGGCCTTTGCCCGAGTGGTTGTGCACCCCTCTCATGACGTGGGAGGTATTGGGATCGAAACTTCTTGAGTATGGTTTGCCATTAAATTTCTCCCATGTAATATGTTGGAGCAACCTCTTCGTCTGTGGTGACGACCTATGCTCATGGATATTGATGGTTTCATTTCTCTTCTGCGCTTCTCACACACCTACGGTGTATTTTTGTTTGTATATCGAGCACATTGTCGGGTCAAAAATCATTTCTAAATTTAATAATAATGCGATAAAGTCTAGAGACGCAAAGGTATGTTACTTACCCATCCAAGCACGCACTTCACAAAAAACGTACAACGTCCGTGGTTCACAAATTGCCAATTGACGTTATCTTTCTACAACAATGAAAATAAACGATTGGAAATTACTCAAGATAATCTGAGTTACGTAGATACCAGAAAGTTAATGACTTTTAAAACAATACATGCATACTTTATGTTCATCAAAATTTTCCATGATTCTAAATTTTAAACTGCCACGTTATCTGTAGACTCGAAGTCGCATGCGCCTAGCGTACACGTATGTATATACAACAAATAATAATTCTAAGAGTAAGGATCAAGATCTAAGGTTTATTTTTTGTGAGTATGTCTTATTCACCATGCAAATCATCATATTCAAAATTCTGCCTATTTTAAGACCTCTAGCACTCTCAAATCATCCCTTATAAATAAATAAATAAATAAATTTTAGTCGTATTTTGTACTTTTGATTTTCAATCATTGGATGATAGGGTTATTCGAGGTTAACTTTGAGGTTACGGGAATTAGGGTTATTCGATCTCTTCTCTAATTTTTAATTAATAAAAATCTATAATTTATTTTGTAATTATGTTATCAGCTATACATAGTCAATAAACCATTTTGTATGATGAGTTGTTGTTGAATTGCCATAGTAAAAAGGTTTGTTAGTTTATTGATGGCCTTCACTAAATGGCCAATATGTTATTTGAAATCGGACCACCTAACTTTGTGATTGTATAGTTGGACCTCTAGAGTGGACAGGTTACTTTGCAAAAAATGTTGGGTTGATTGGGGTAAAATGTTGGGCAGTAATATCCAGTCCCATATAATTTCCAACCAATAAATTTGAGATTCTCTTCTGTCAGCAAACATTTTTCACCAGGTAGATTCTGAAAAACAAAAATGTCCAAATCCAACGGATATAAGTTATCAATTACATGGGGCCAGGAGTGGGGCCATTGGATATACAATTATAATGGTCCCACGACTTCTGTGAAAAGACCATTTTGAAGGACATCGAGATTTGAGCTTTGAGAAGAATGGCCAAAGAATGAGGAAACGATGACCACATCCTTTGCTTGTTGGTCCCGCCAACCTCATTTTACTTTCAGTTTTATTTCAAGGTTGGAGTTTCCATCAAAATTTTCTATCTCTAGCTGTAGCGGACTAGTTGTTCTCCTCTCTAGAAGGAGAGAGAGAGAGAGAGAGAGAGAGGGGAGATGGGTAAGGAAGAAGAGGCCGAAATCGAGCGACTCCCGGTCGATCTTCTTGCTCATATATTTCTTCTCATATCTTCCTTCACTGATTTGGCTCAGTAAGTTGAATTTGATTTTTTGAATTTTGAATTTTGAAGTTGTTGTTCTGTAAATTAATGACGGTGTTTGAAGTTCTGATCAATTTAGTGCTCGCTTTTTGAAACATTATTAGGGCGAGCGGTGTTTGCAGGAAATGGAGACAAGCTGTGAGACAATCTCTTGCTGGAAGAGAGCGTTTGAGCTTTGCTGGTTGTAAGATGGATGATGAATCCACTGCTCGTCTTGTTCGTTACGCTTATAACCTCAAGGAGCTCGATATGTAATCTCTCTCTCCCTCTCTCCCTCTCTCCATATATATATATATATATGGGTCCATGCTCTGTTTTTCTGTTTCTGAACGTCATTTTTACTGAATTTTGTGAATCACATGGGATATAAGAGCCTGGGTTGTTGATTATTGTTTCGGAAATTTAGTTACGACTGAAAGTGAAAGCAAGACCACCCCCATAAAAGACTGATTTTAGATGGTTCTCTGCCAGGGGTTATGTTTGTAAGTGATAATGGCGTGAATTATAAGTTACAGAATCTTTTATTTTTTTTTGATCGATAATTGAAAGTAAAAGTATAAGCCTATAATGATTGCTTAATATGTTCCAAACCTAATCCCAAGTCAACAACGAAACCCCATTTGAATAACAGGAAAGATGGGATTTTTTCATGATCAAAGTCTTGGTATCTTTGGGGATTCTGGGCTAAAGCTGCTGATTCATCACCATCTTGGCCGTTTCATTTGATGCCAGACTACTATGTAAGAATTGAACTGAACCCCTGTGCTGGGGATCTGTTTTCAAGCCCGTATTTGAGATGTCTCGTACCTGTTCTCATAAGAAACTGAAATTTGGGATTGGAGCCTTAAACATACCCAAGAGTAGAATAAGAATAACAGTGAGAGGACACAAGACACCAATTCTCACATAACAATAAAATTTCCTAAGGGGAGTAGGTTTGGTGTAGATTTTGGGCTTATGCATGGATATGATTGGATTGTTTTGGAAATAGGGTTATGTTGATAAATATTTTAGGAATTCATGGCCTTCAAAATTTGCAATGTTTCAATCATGTTTTTTAAACTATGACAACCTATATGGATTCTAACTCATATTCTTGCTAAATATTCAGTATTCATGTTTTGGTAAACTAATGCACCACACGAATTGATCACCTATTTGGTTTGAAGCATTCTATTGACAGTCCCCAAACAGAAATTGTTACCTACTTGTACTTTTCAACAAAGAGGGTTACTAGGTCTGTTACTTGAGCTAAAGCCTTCTCACATTTTGCTAATCTTCAATTGTTGAATTAGCATTTGACATACGCTTTTTTTTTTTTTTTCTTTTTGTGTGTGTTCGATAGCCTTCGAGATCAAAGCAATCTCGTTGAGGGTTTTGTTGTAAAATTGAATTGGAGATGCTCAGTAATGATAAAGTTCTCCCCATAGTGTTATAATTTATAAGAAAATTCATCAGACATTGTACTAAAAAGATTATAATATATGACATTGCCTGCTTCTCATGGCTGTGTTTGAATGCCTATGCTTCAAAAGTAATTTCTTTCAAACGACGGTGCTACAGAAAACAATTTCTGAAGTTAAAATCTTAGTTGTTTCTTCATGCTATAAATAAATTTTGGAACTGTTTGACCTTTCAACTTTCATAATTTAGAACTGTTTTCTATTGGAACTGAAATGGTTTGTTTTTCATTAAGTTTCACTCATGTGCTAAGGTGAAGGAAGCATTCAACTCGTACTTTAACGAACCGTTTCTTTTCTTTTTTTATTTTTATTTTTAATCAATACCAGTATACCACCCATTTCAAGATGTTTATTAATTTAAGCTTCAATATTTGGCTCTCTGATTTTTATTTGTTTTTAGTTCAAGGAGCTGCTGGGGATGCCAAATAAGTGATGATGGACTGTACAAAATATCTTTGGTAAAGTGCGTCAGCAACCTGACTTCAATATCCTTGTGGGGTATGACAGGGATCACAGATAAAGGTGTAATTCAGCTGGTATGTAACTATTACAGTATTACCTCTCTAGCCACATAAATTGTCTTAGGAGAACCTTTTGAGATTCGATGTTATGTTGACCTGCTACTTAATTTATAATCATATCTTTTAGGAGTCTGATTCTGTAGTATGTGCAAGTAAATGAATTTCCATTAATACAAACTATGAAACTAACAAAACATAAGTTTTACTGTCACATGTTGTGAAAAATCTTAGGTTGAATACCTTTTGGGCTACTTGTACCTCTCTGATGTAGACATATGAATTTCATTTCGACTTTTATTTGCTGAGCATGCACCAGATTTGAGACTTTAAGTATGCCAAATCAGTGATTTGATCTCATGTTGGCCCGAGTCAAGAGAAAATCGCCGAGTTACTCGGCTGGAGCAAGGATCGGTGGATCGATTGGGGATCGGCTCGGTCTAACCCCGATCCCCGAGTTACTCGCGAGTAACTCGCCGATTCAGGCCGAGTCCGACTACTTAGATTACAATCTACCCCCTAAAAGAGAATTTCCTCCTCGAAATCGCACATACCTCTTCAAAAAGATCCGTGTAACTCGCGCGCATCTCCTCTTCTCTCTCTCACATGGCCTCACATGATGATGCCATTGTACCTTCACCCAAGGTATTGATCTTGACCTAGGATTCTGCTATTTGTAGTCAAGAATCCTATAAGGCTTCTCTACATGGGTTGCTCCTGGATGCAACTCTAACTCGTGGAAATATCTAATGTCGAGTCCACTCCTTGCTTTCTTGCTCCTATAGGAGGAACTGCTTCTAGAGCTATTATACTTGCTTTCCTCCCAAAAGATTGTGGATATAAGTTTATTACGAATCTATGATCAATTATTTGGGTGATTTTTCATTAATGTGCATCCTTGTCTGGATGTCCTATTAACAGAAATATCTGCTTACTGAACCACATAAATCTTTTATGCATCTGAGTGTTTGCATTCCTAGCTTGGGTCTTTGTTGCTCCAATGCTGTTTTCCTTTTCTTAGTTTGGAGCTGCTTACTGGTCATTACTTAGTATTTCACCAATCCTTTTATATCAATTTGTTTTTGCAGGTTTCAAGAGCTACTTCCTTGCAACACCTGAATGTTGGTGGTACATTTATTACAGACGAATCTTTATTTGCAATTGCAAATAGCTGTCCTCATTTGAAGGTGAATTATTTTTGTATTTGAGTTTTATATATTGCTTACATATACTTATTACAGTCTAGATCTTCTGCAGGTCTGAAATGATAAGATAATGTTTTTTTTTTTGTTTTTATTTTTTTGTTTTTATATAACTTCTTAAAGCTAATCCTTGAGCATCATCATCTTCCCTATGATCATTTTTAAAAAAAAAATCTTCCCTGCACCACCATCACATTTACCTCAAACTAAAAATGTCTTTTTTCCCCTTTGTTTCTTTTTTTTTTTTAATTTTTTTATATGGCTGATGACTTAATGGATCAATCACCAAACTGTATCTCTAAGGAGTCCATTGAAAACGCACTAAAGTTTGCTAATCTAGGGTGCCACCTTCTAGTATTAATTATTGAAACAAGGTCTTTTGTATATGTATTGTGTATATATAGTTTTAGTAACCTTTTGTCTGAAAATTATGACAGAATTCATAGTCCAGAGTTGTTTTCTTTGTTCTGCAGGCTATTGTTTTGTGGAGTTGTCGCCATGTGACGGAGAGTGGGCTCATTGCGCTTGTAAATAAATGTCGCAAACTTGAGTCGATCAATGTTTGGGGGATGAGAGTTCCACTGGACTGCTTCATTGGTTTGCTTGCCATCAGTCCTGCACTTCAGATAAAACCTAGAAATGTGCATCTAAATATTGGAACAGTTCCTCCTCTATGGCCAGTCCTATAGTGTGCGAACTGCCATTCAGATATATTGATTTGTACATAGTATTTCTCTTTTATCTTCCACCATCATGAACTCAGTGTTTACCTTAATTTATCATGTTTGAAAATAAAATTTATAGTTTCTTACAAGATACAATGTATCAATTCTCTGGCAAATAAGTTAATAAAGCTTTACAATGGGTCAAATTCTATAAAAGCAGCTAAAATTAATACTGCTTTACTTTGAAAGTTATATTTGGACCAAATGACACCGTGTAAAGGTGAGATGCTGTTAGAAACACAAATCAGAAGGGTAATTACATGGTTCACCTGGTAAGTAAGGGAGATGAAGCTGAGAAAGAGAATTCTAAATTGGGGTTACTTCTAATGAATTTGAGTGATCTTCAGCTACTGAATTTATTGTCAAAATTGCAAAATGAAGAGGGGGGATTGTTGAGTCAATCTGCACCAGGACAAAGCTCTCTGTCTCTACGCATTTTCTTATGCAATTGTTAGAACATCTTTATTCAAAATTTTCTATAACTTTGAGGAAAAAGCAATGAATTTTTACGATAACACCCAGAAACCTTATAATCATTTGTGTACAATCACAAAACCTTTTACCTTTATTATATCTAAGCACTTCTCAAGACAAAAAAACCCGACCAACCCGAATCCGATCTCGTATTTGGACAAACATGGGCAAAGGTTGTTGGGCATTTGGGCTACTATGAACATTATTTTGCCAACCCATGTATGTTAAGAAGTGTGGATGATGATGTGTTGTGTAGACACCCTAATTTTGCCCACCTTCATTTATGGAATACTTTGAGATTCTCATTAATCACCCACAAAAATAACCCTAAATAGAGTAAAAAATCAAGCCAAAAATAGCCCAAAACCAAAGCTCAAAACCTTGCTCAAAACTAGCTTAAAACCTCACCCAAATTNACAGAATTCTCTTACCCGGAATCTCAATCGCAGACCAAACTATGGAAGACCGCCATTAGTATTTCTCAAAGAAAAATCTAGGTGTAGTTTTCCAACTATAAGATCCTGATTCCCTAAAAATCAGGTGGCGACTCCAAATCAATCAAAATCAATACTCTCAGAGAGAGATATAAAATGTATCTCCCTCAGTCAAAAAGCACAGGAGAGTTTACACCTCATAATCGTGGTTTCGACCAAAAGTGCGGGTGCTACATGTTGTCTAAGTATAGTGGAGGTAACTCCGAACCAGGCTGATGAAGTCAGTGATCCTTGAAGGAATGTCACTTCTTTCAGAGAAAGCTCTGTATGCAGGTGAAAGGAGAAAAAGAAGGAAGAGGTGTGAGAGAGAGAAAGTCGAGAGAGAACCAGAGAGAGGGTCCTTAGTCTCAGTCCCTTTTTTTTTTTTTTTTACGTTCTATCGTGAGGCCTCTCATTTGGGGTATTTATAGCCTTACTATCTTGGGATCCTTGTCCTAATTCCCTTTGTCTTTCGAGAAAAGAACAAAGTTATGAGATATTCTTGACACGTGGTCAGGAGATTATTCCGTTAGGTGTCAGAATGATTTTCTAATAAGAATCTTCATGATTGGTAAGGAAGATATCCTAACGGTATTGTTCAGACTCTCTCGTGGTGCCTCTCTCTATCTTATGGAAATGTCTTGGCGAGGGCGCCCCCGGAGAGGGCACCTTGTTATAGTGGCGCCCTGGCTTCAGGTGATGGCGCTCTGGCACTCTCCCTAGGATTTTTCTCTCCTCTTGCCATCCAATCCTTTTCACCTCATTTTTCCCCCTCTGGAATGAAGATGACCCCTTATGATTCATGACGTCTGCTGGGTGCAATCAGCTGGATGACATGGCGCCTGTCTGATCTACATAGCGCTTCCGTGGCGCCTCCAAAATGTAGCTAATACAACCCAAAGTTAAATTTGGGCAAGCATGGGCAGAAATAATTGTCAATCCGGACAACCCTCCCAACCCGAGAAAGTTATATATATATATAGATAAATATATAAAGATTTTAAATAATTTCTAATATTGAGGGGCCTGAAAAAATATTTTGAATGATAAAAATAGATAAATATATTAAATTACTAACATGGGGTGGAGGTATTAAGACCCAAAAAGAAAACTTTCCATGTGTCTCATTTTATGTAAAGTCCAAAAAAAATTTATTACTTAACAAATAAAACTTGAGAGACTATAAAATCATCTTTAATTTATTTATCACCTTAGCAGATCGATTGTTAGCTTGTTTATCTTTTGAAACCGTGAAATAGACTTTTTTAATTAAATTTGTTATTTATTAGTTATTATTATAATTTTTTTGTATTAATAAGCTAATCTAATCACCTAAATTTATTGAAACTTGGGCAACCTGAAGAACCTGAGAAACTCAATCACACGGACCATGCGTGGATAGACCCCTTCAGGTTTTGTGGGTTCTATGGGCATTTCGGGCATACGGAGGTGTAGTGTGGGTATGGCATGTCCAAAGCCTCTAACCCCCAACCCGCCCGAGTCCCACCCCTAACAGAAACCAAAGCGTTCGATTACTCCTTATTGTTGATAATTATAAGCCTTCTGTGTTTGCAAGTTGGCGCGGTGTCTCTTCTTTTCCTACATCATTGGCGGCAGTTTCTATGTATTGTTTATGATGTTTTCCTTCGTCTGTTGGCGGTAATATTCTCTATATAGTTAATGACGCTTCTTCCTATGTGCGTTAATGGTGGCTATTTTGAATCGTTAATGACATATTTCTTGCGCCTTTGCTTCTTCCTATTCGCATTAATGGTATCCAATGATCAAGATTTCGCGGTCTAGATTAACCAACATCTGATGGTCGGATGATGGATGTAATGTCCACCCACTTTACAAGTAGGTGGACAATAGTAGGGAAATTATATCATCAGGCACCAAAAATTTGGTGGCCAGCTCCAGACTTGAGCAGTGTCAAACCAAGTTGAGCCCGCCATTAAACTTTAAGGGGGCACTTTTAAAATTTTCCTTCCAAAACCTATAACTGGGTTAATTTTGTGCTCATGGGTCAGTAGGCTCTCATGGCATAAAAAAGGGCCCAAGCCCCAAAAGCTACACAGAAAATTAAGTGTAGGGGTAGAATGGTAAAATGAACACCTAACTCTCAAAACCCTAGAGATTTATACATAAAAGCTCCAACAAAATCCTCAAGCGTCTTCTCTGCAACTCGATCGCCCCACAGGTAGGTGTTTTAGGGTTTAGAGAGAGAGAAAGCAAAATCTGCGAAGCAACCATGGCAGCAGCAACTGAATCAGTTCAGTGTTTCGGGCGTAAGAAAACCGCCGTCGCTGTTACTCACTGCAAACGCGGAAGAGGACTGATAAAGATCAATGGATGCCCCATCGAGCTCGTCGAACCAGAGATCCTCCGCTACAAGGCTTACGAACCGATCCTCCTTCTCGGTCGTCAGCGATTTGCCGGAGTCGACATGAGGATTAGGGTTCGTGGTGGTGGTCACACTTCTCAGATCTACGCTATCCGTCAAAGTATCGCTAAAGCCCTAGTCGCTTACTACCAGAAGTATGTTGATGAACAATCCAAGAAGGAAATCAAGGATATCCTCGTCAGGTACGATAGGACTCTCCTTGTTGCTGATCCTAGACGCTGTGAGCCAAAGAAGTTCGGAGGTCGTGGAGCTCGTGCTCGTTTCCAGAAATCTTACCGTTGAGGTTATTATTCCTCTTTTTTTCTTTCTCTGCTATATGTTTTTGATATTGGAGAATCAAGACTTTGTTATTTGTCTTTTTTGAGAGATTTGCAGAGATCTTAATAGTTCGGATATTGTGTTGTTAGTTTTGAATGCGATTGTATCGCGCTTCTTTTGTTCTTGAATCATGAGATTTTAGGGGTTTGAGTTTAATAGAAGTTGATTAGGTTTCTCTATGTTGGCCAAGTTAAATTGGAGTAGTTGTAATGTTTTGTACTTCCTTCATCTGTTTATTTCCTTCAATTCTCGTGGGAAAATGATTTGTTACCGTGCAACATTTCTGTCTTAATCACCATGAATTTTCTACTTAGAAAAGGGATTTAATTCCTTATTACTGCCTTGCGTTGCTGCAAGCATTTAATAGATGCGGTGGGTCTGGTAATTTTTAGCCTGTAGATGATCTTCAAAATATTCTGCTTGCTTATTGGATGAATTTGGTGCTTTCTTTTTCTGTATGTGTGTTATGACGTTTAGATACTTAAATGGGGAATAGTATAGATGCTCAGAGTGGTCATTTCATTTAATTTTCAGTTCATATGTCAGAAAATATGATAGTTAGGGTACAATAAGATCTATTTTATGTATTTAGGGTCCTAGGGTACAATAAAATGCATTTTGTGGGAGTCAATTGTTTCCATTGTGCTTTATAGTGTCTATGATACAATGAATTACAATTCGTTGTATTATATTGTGTACTATATAGGTCTACTGTGTACACTTATATTTGCTATTATTTGCAAATAATTCTAGCTATATAGCAATGAAAACTTCATTTTTAGAGCTGTACCCTTGTTTGAGACCAGTAGGCAACTAGGCATGATGAACACATCGTGGCACTCCCTGACACACTTGTGATCCTGCTGATGATTTCTTCAAAGTAACTTCTGAAATAGGATTTTGTTTGTAGGGAAAACTTCTGAAATAGGATTGATGCAAGCAATCCTCTATATACTATGTACATGATGTAATTTTTAATTAGTCTCTCTTGCTTACTTGGTTAAAAAAGTAAAAAATCTGAACAAACAAAGAAAAAGAAATACTATTAGTTTTTTCCCTTTTATTTCTTGCAATTTGATTTGAAGTTTTAAAAATCAGTGCCTGTAAGTGATTAATTGCTTATGGGGGGGTTTATTGTAAGTTACTGTATCGGATCTCATGCATTCATGTCAAACACTTGCACGCATACTGTTACACAACATTGCATCTTTTTAGATCAGGGGCATGTGGATGGATGCTAGACTGACATACTATCTTGTAGTTTGGAAGGAAAATAAGAAACGGTTTTATGAAAGTTAGAAATTGTGACACATCTTAGATTGATGGAGATGGTAGATAAGGTTGTAGAAGGATTATTTTTTGACTGTGAGGGAGCGTCAAGGTTGCTTGTCCTTGTATTAACTTGCTAAAAGAAAAGAGATTTTGAGTTGGTAAACTCAGTGCATCCTTTTGAGTTGGGTGTTTGGGTATTTCGGCAGGTTTTTTGTTTGGTAACATCGAGTAAAAACGGGATTTGGAGTAGGACCTTTAGAGACTGATTTACTAATGTTTACTCAACACCACTTGGGGGAAGATGGTTACATACTAACAGTAGTGAAAGTTTCTTAGAGGTTTTAAGCTATTAAATCTTTGGAATGACTAATTCAGAAGTACAACGAAATGACCTCTTTTTGTGGACAGTGTTGTAGAAGTTCTAGAGATGACTGACCATTCTGTATAAAGAAAAGTTGAATTACAAAGCTCCTCACCATGTTGGAAAGTTGAGAGAGGTTAATGCTCTGCTAAACCCTTTATGTAGGCTCTTATGTTCATGACTCGTGTAAAGATTGCCTTCCCATTTGGAATTTACCTAGGATATATTGAACCAGATTTTGAGTTCACTCGTGCTAAGTTTATGGTAGAACTCTTCTGCATGGGTAATTGTCTTTAACTTGTTATAGATCTGGTGGTATTGGGACAATTTCTACTCATATGGCAATCATATTGTAGGTTCCTGTAAATGAGGTTATACTTTTAGGCCTTTTTCTTAGGCAAGTACCATTGGAAACCTCAAAGTTGGGTTTGAGGGAATAATGGACAGCAAGGACCATGGCCACACCTCAAAATGTGTGGCGGAATTAACCATGCTGTGTGGTGACTTGTGGGACAGTAGAAACTCAGCTGATGACTCTCTTTTGCCCCACAGCGGCAAAAACTGTCGAAAGTATAATCTCTGCCTATAGGCGGAATCCTTACCGATCCTTCAAACTCCTCAAATTTGAGACAGGAGGGAAGGGTTTGGTTGTTTGAGGTGTCTTTGGTACTTGCTGAAACTTCTAATTTGGCTGATTTTGGTTGTCTTGGCTGATTTTGGTTGTTTGAGGTATCCATAGTACTTGCCCTTAAGAGAGTTATTTTTAGGGAAATCTATATTGTGTTCTAATGTTCTCCTTGATTAGATAATTTCAGTACTAATATGATGGTTTTGGTTATAAGACTTAGTTGTAGCCGGATTGTCGTCTCTTATGATCGTGAGTTTCCAAGTAGTATTTAGTTCCTAACTTCCTAGTCATGGAAGATGATGATTATAGAACATCTATAAGGCAAAAAGAAGAGGAAAAAGTGGATCAAATGTACCATTCCCCCTCAATGTTTTAGAGGGGTGAATGGATAAGATACTCTTTAAGAAAAGATTGTGAAGACATGTCAAATGAACCCCAAATGACAATTACTTCCTTTTCGTGCAAGTAACTAAAAACTTACCAATCCAAAATAAAATAAAACAAGAGATATGCATAAGCTTTTAAACACTTCATAAAGGAGGTAAGATAGTAACAGCTTCCGTGAACTCAACGTCATCCTCCATAGCAAAAGGCGAAGTTCAATGTCTATAGACCCTTCAACGTGTCCAGGACGGGATTGCTAGAGAGCCCAGTTCCCACTGCAACTGGTCGTCCCTGACCGAAATCATTGCCATGTTGAATCTTGGAGAGCCCCCTGCTACCTTAGTGTACTTGGGGAACGAGGTACTATTATAAAACAAGATCTCCAGTTTTTTCACCTGTGACTCCCAAGAACTTCGTATCGCTGCATCACTGCTGGACATGACAACCTGGTTCAATAACGAAGCCCCCCATCCGAGTCCCCTTTCAAGCAACTCTCCCCACCTTAGCAATTGCCATCCCAGACAGCCGAATTGCCTAAGTACGATTCTAGCAAAGGTGGATTTAACCTGGCTCTGTTCCCTATCACTAACCAAAAACTAGTCTCTTCGTTTGGATCTAAACACCTAGCACGAGTTACAGCTATCCAGACGTGAGCAAACAGAGCTTGTAAGAACGAGATACTGTGATCTGTCTCACTTTCTGAGTTGGCCTTTGCTTTAAGTCTTACAATGTTTTCTTGTGTGAAATGAAAGACTCTCCTCAACTGGTAATGGAGTATATCTGCTTCCCAAACGGTTTGATGGATGAGAAAGCAGGGAGCCGAATGGGGCAATCAGTGTTCTTAGGAAACCAACGTTTGAGAATAGGACGAGATGTGATCCGAGCCTCTAGACATCTCAAACCATGAATTTATGAAATGCCAAAGCGATGTGTCATCGCAGACAACATGGTTCATGCTGCACCCTATAAAGATGCCATCGATCAGTTGAGTTACCTGTATAGAAAGCAATGGTTGGAAACGACCGGCGTAGTTCACTACTCTGTTGAGAGGGAAAAAGGATTGAACTATGTGGGGTACATAGGGTTGAGGATGTCAGCTACAGTTATGTCTGTAGCAGCGTGGACGAACTCTACACCAGCAGAGTTACGATTGATGTAGATAGAGATGGTGCCACCATCATCATCATGTTCTGTGATAGCAAGACGACCTGCGAGAGGGAAGAAGTGGTTGAGCGTGTGAAAGAGAGGTCTTAAGGTGACTGATCATATTATTTGTTTCTTCTTGCATGAATTGTTTGCCTAATCTAGGGTTAGTGAATAGAAGACCCCTTTGCATATACAGAGCTTGTAGTAACCTGAGATCCCATACCGTCAACTCGATTCATTCTGTAGTCGTCTCGCCGCATGTCTTGACCAGTGGCGGATCTAGGATTTTTCATCAGGGTGGCCGAGTCACCGTTGACTAGATCAACGTTGACCAAGTCAATTGAGATAGATTCTTAAGGAATTTTTTAGTGAAAATACCTTAATCAAAATTAGACCCATAAATTAATGGGTTTCGATGTATGAAAAATAAAACTGAAAATATCAAACAATTAATTTCAACCTTTAAGATGAAATCCAAAGTTCCTTTATTAAAATGAAATCCAAAATTTAGTTTCAAAAATTTTAGAAAGAGATAAAGGGAGAGAGAGAGACTAACTAACTATCCTATTTTTTGTTCATTGGTTGATGGAGGCTTGAAAGGAGAGAAAAAGATAAGAGGAAAAAAAAACTCAGGTTTGGAAGGAAAATCGTTCTTCAGTTATTTGTTTATTTGGGTGAGTGGGTCAATTGTTTACAATAAAAGAATAGTTAGGATTTGCATACATCTTTTATTCATACAATGAATTTACAATAGGAACTGTGGGGCATATATAGAGAAGATTTAAATTTAGATTTTGGGTGAGGATGTTATCCTCATCATGTAGATCATGTACTGTTAATTGCAATCAACGGATGATGGAGTTAGAAGTTTTAAAATAAGCTGATTTTTAGTAAGGATGATCTACATGGTTAGGATAACATCATCACCCACAATCAACCTTTAGATCATCTTAATCTAGTCCCTCACAAATGATAACTTAAATTTTTTTTTTTACAAAAAATCACAGGTGGTCAAACAATTAAAAGATAAACACTAGGTTTAATAATAGGATTTATTGGGGGTGAGCAACTAATAAAATTGGGGTGTGCAATAGATAAAATTTTATAACCTTTAAACAAAAACTTAAAAACAGAGGGTGGTCACAACGTGGGTCCGCCACTAGTCTTGACGGTCGGTCTGTGCTGGCTGATATGCAGCGAACCTCTTCGTAAGTACTCAATTCTCTTTTGACTCTCCCAGATTTTGCTGTGTGAGATTTTCAGTTCAAAAAGATAAAAAACAGTGAAATGTATATATAGACAATTTGTATACCTCATGTTCTTTGAGGATTGCGCATGCATCACATGCAAAGGATGCAGGTTAATTGATCCACAATCCTTTAGCTATATTTTTGGTTGGTTAATGAGATTGATTGATAAATAAAAAACTGTTCAAAGATAGGAAATGATGTACCATCTCTCGAATTTTGAGCCATAAAACGTCACGCTCATAAAAAAAAGTACACTCTCTCACTGTAAATTAGTCTCAATAAGGAAATCAGTAATTATTATTATTTTTATTTTATTTATTTACTCAACCTCTACTAAAAAAAATTCTTAATTATTATTTATTTCTAAAAATTCTTAAAAAAATAATCTATTTTATTTATTTAATCTTCTTCTTCGCTTTTTTTTTTTTTTTTTTTTCTTCTTTCTTTTGGGATGAACAACTACTAAAGGGGTATCCGTAGTGTTTAAACCACAAGGGGGCCGGGTGTTATATATATGTTCTAGGCAAAAAGGGATAATGCAACCAAAAAATCCCATACAAAATTAAGATAAGAATCAGTTTAATTTGCAGATATTGAAATTAAGCAAGGTCTATAAATGGAGAATCCTAAGAACTTCGGAAAGGAGTTAAGACGGTTACAGCTTCCATGAACTCAGTGTCATTCCCCATAGCCTTCAAAGTCTCGAGAGAAAGGCAAAGTTCGATGTCTATGCTTCCTTCAGTTGGTCCAGGAACTGATGAAATCTTCCCATCAAACATGGTAGACAACCCGCCACGCATTGCAATCGGTCGTCCCCAACCGAAATCGTTGCCGTAAATGTTGAATCTTGGAGATTCCCCCGCTATCAAAGTATAAGTAGGAGATACTACATTATCATCCGGAAACAGGAAAGCGGGTTTCTCCGCCCATGAATCCCAAGAATTTCGAATTGCTTCCTCATCTTGAGACATAACAACCTGGTTCAATAAGGAAGCCCCCAATCCAATTCCCTTTTCAAGCAACTCACCCGCTTTTGTTGTTGCAACCTCAAACTGTATCGAGTTGCCGAAGTAGGCTTCGGGTAAAGGTGGATTCAACCTAGCTCTGTTTCCTATCACTAACCAAAAACTAGTTTCTTCATTTGGGTCTAAGCGCCTAGCGCGCGTTACCGCTACCCAAATATGAGCAAACAAAGCTTGTAAGGAGGATATACTGTTATTAGTCTGACTCTTTGAGTTCGCCTTTGCTTTAATTCTTGCAATATTTTCTGGTTTGAAATGAAAGATTCTCACTTCGAATCGAAGAAGAGTATTTCCTTTTCCCAAAAGCTCGTCGTGTGAGAATGGAAGGCGAATGGGGCAATTTGTGTTGTTGAGAAACCAACGTTCGTGAATGGGAGGACTCAAGATAACATTTGTGCCTGATCTAGAAATCTCAGACCATGAATTTAAGAAATGCCAAAATGATGTGCCATCACAGACAGTATGGTTCATGCTACACCCTAAAAAGATACCATCAATCAATTCTGTTACCTGTATAGAAAGCAGCGGTTGAGCTCGACCTTCATAGTTGACTACTCCATTGAGGGAAAAAAGGGAGGTTACTATACGAGGAACATAAACTGGGTCGAGGATATCAGCTATTGTTATGTCTGCAGCAGCATGGATGAACTCTGCACCAACAGAGTTACAATTGATGTAGACAGAAATAGTGTCATCGTCATGTTTTTCGACAGCAAGGCGACCTGCGAGAGGGAAGAAGTGATTGAGCGTGTAGGAGAGAGAGGTCTTAAGGTGAGTGATGATGATATTTGTTTCTTCTTGTTTGGATTGTTCGTCGGATTTGTGGCGAGCAAACAGAAGACCCCTTTGCATGTACAGATATGGGAGCGTCTTGAGATCCCATACATTTAATTCAATCCGTTTATTGGTCGTCTCGTTGTGACTTGAAGGTTGGACTGCGCTGATCGATACGCAGCGAACTTCTTCATAACTCATCCTCTCTCTCTCTCTCAGATATAATTTTTTTTTTGGAGAGAGATTATGAGTTCAAAATTAACAATGAAAAGAAAGGACTACACATGTAGAATTATATATACTTTTGTTTGAGCAGTGGATCAATAATTATATATATACGAATGCAGCTGGAAACAGTCGTGCTCAGCTATTTCTTCGATTAATGCCTTGTATTTTATTCGAAATGTTTCACCTACTTGTCTTAGACCCATAATAAGTATTGGATCATCCATTGAGTGCTCGTCACGTGTATTGTGAATAGTTGGAAACCTGTTTTTCGGGTTTCACTTCACAATTCAAGTAGGCAAAAAGAAATAAGAAAGGAACTTGTAGAACAGGTTACCTTTGAACTTGCTTAGAATATTTTCTTTGTAATTGCTTAATTGCAAAAAAAAAAATGGTTACTTTTGAACCATCAACACACGCGGTGAGCACTTATTGGATGCTCGACTAGCTGGACGTATGACACGTCGAGGGCATACTCACAACCATATTAAAAAAGAACAATTTCTTTAATGTAAAATTAAGTCTCGAGGAAACCGTTTTAATTTTTTTTAAAATTTAATATTTATTTTTGTCAACCAACTAAAGTCTAAACAGATCCTAATCAAACTCAAAAATCCCCGTTTGTTGGTAATCCTAATGGGAAAAAGGAAGTTTGCGGGAAAGAACGATTAACAACGTCTTACTTATACGGGGTTTTCCAAGTTGGCTGAGGCGGTGAATGTTTTTTTGCTACTAATTAATGATAAATCCATAAAAAAATATTCTTTGTCTTTCACTACTAACTATTGAGGGTATGGCTGGTGGCTTCGGAGTGGCCGGCGGCCAGTGGCCCTGTTCCCCCATCATGAAATCTCCACCATCATCGTCATCCTATGTGCAAATTTGAGCATTAAAACTTTTGTAAGCCTATATGCATATCAAATTTGCTTATTTTGATGTCCATTGATGTATTGTCAAACCTAAAATGCATAGTTGAAAACTTAGTAATTACGCAAGTTGTAATTTGCATGGCTTATTTTTCAAAATTGTAAGTTTCTGTACTTGTTTTAGCCTATATGCATTATACATTTGAATATTTTGATGTTCAATGTTGTATTTGTTGATCTTGAAATGCATAATTAGAAACCTGTTTCAACCTGAGCCATATGAGCTACATCGATGAAGGTATCTTGATTGTCATCATCAGGAACACGCAGTGAAATTGATGGAGGATTACTTCAATACACCTTGTTTGTACGACGAAGTTCAATTTCATACTCGTTTTTGAATGCGCCGAGAGTTGTCCAACAAGATCCTCGACGAAATTGTATCGGTTGATAACTTCTTCTCTCAGAGATTCGATGCACGTAATGCACCTGGCCACACCCCTCATCAAAAGATGACCGATGTATTACGTATCTTGGCATATGGTATCCCAGCGGATCTTACTGATGAGTACATCCGGACGGGTAAGGTTACTGCTTATGAAAATCTTACCAGGTTTTGTTCCACTATGGTCCGACATTTTGGTCCACGTTACTTGAGGAAGCCAACTACAGATGATGTTCGCCGGTTAGTCGAAGAGAACATAAAGAGAGGATTCCCTGGAATGTTGGGAAGCCTAAATTGTATGCACTGGGAGTGAAAGAATTGTCCGATTTCTTGGGCAGTAACATTCATGGGACACGTACCAAAGCCAACCATTATTGTTGAAGCGGTTGCATTTTACGATTTATGGTTTTGGCACGCTTTCTTTGGTACACCAGGGTCTTACAATGATTTGAATGTGCTTAATAAGTCTAACCTCTTTGATGATGTTCTCAACGGTATTTCCCCAAGTGTTAATTTCACCATAGGTGAAATGGCATATAATATGGGGGTACTATTTGGCGGATGGGATATATCCTAAACTAGTGACAACCATTAAATCGTTCGAGGTGCCAAATTCCCCCCAAAAACAGCTACTCAACCAACAACAACAGGCAAAAAGGAAAGATGTCGAGTGTTTAGAGTGTTGCAAGCAAAGTTTGCTGGGATATGGATGAAATTGAAAAAATTATGAGGACTTACATAATTTTGCACAATATGATCGTAGAAGACGAATGCCGGGACTCTAACTGGACCCACGTAGCAGACATTCAACCGCAGGTGCACCGAGGACTGACTTATAGTCGATATACAGCAAGAGGAGTTCAAATGCGAAATGATAAAAAACACGACGAACTAAGGGATGATCTTGTTCAACACATCTGGGTAAAGTATGGAAGAGGGGAGATTGGTCCCCCCCTAGTAAGTTGTATTGTAGGTGGTTTAATTTTCCAACTTAGGTAGTTTAGTTTTGCTTTATGTCGTAATGTTATTCGTGTTGGTTGGTTAAATTGGATGACAATTTAGGCCAAAAAATTAACAACAATTTCATTTAATATCAGTAAATGACTAAGACTATATACCAACCAAGAAAAGGGTAAAATTAACATAAAAACTAAAGTAGCACTAAGATGCATATAAAATTCAATTACAGACAACCCCTACGGTGAAGTATCTCTGCTTGACGTCCTTCCCAATATCGCCTTTTTGCCGGTGGCAATTCATTGGTTTCCATTGTAATGATGCGATCTTCTTCTTCTCATTTTTTCAATTCTAACTCCTCCCTCTTGATTTGGACAAAATATGTTATTGACTCATTATACATTCTTTGGACATCATCCCTCTTTTTTTGAGTTTCATTGTAATTGTTGTAGAAGGTAGATGTGTCTGCTACAAATGAATCGAAAGAAGAAGATGATGAAACCATTGATCGATTAGCCCTTTTTTGAGCTTTGTTTCCGATTGGTCTCTATATACGATTCATTTGTTGGGATTTGGTTAAATTGTTTGGCTCGGAACCCTGATTCTCTACATTTAAGTTAAGATTGATGTTGCAGGCATTTGCCGTAGGTGTGACAGGGTTTGAACCTTCACCTTCTTCTAGATCCATATCGAACATGTTCGTTGGAATCATGTCCACATTATACTTCGGAATTACTAAGAGAACTTGGTAACATTCCTCCAATACAAATGGTTTTTTCTCTTTGGCTTCGTACTCTCTACGAGCGTTACGAATCTACAAATGAAATGAACACACAAGCTAAATGACATAAAATAAATTTTAGTAAATTCATAATAATATCTAAATGAGTAGTTACTTACAACGTCAAGTTCGGACCAACCGCTCCCCCTATTTCGGTGATATTGTTTCAGGATGCCTACATATTTTGAGACTTCCCTACTTATAACAACGAACTGATTGTTTTTCACGTGTTGAGTTCAACCTTCACGATTTTCAAACATAGTTGTAAATTGGTCAAAAACTCTCCCCCAGAAAGTGTTTTTTTTTGTCCCGCACCAACATCTCCATCAACACTAATAGAAACATAAGCTTTACAAATTGCTATATCCTCTTCAGACGTGTACCTTGCCCCACGTTTAGCGTCACTCATGTTTGCAAAAGAAATTGAAAACTACCTAGTATAAAATGATGTAATGAACTTTGAGAGTGGAGAGGGATTTAAGTGGAGAAAATGAGGGGGTAGGGTCCTGATTATATAGTGGGGTTGAGAGAAAATATCCATTGGAGGAAATATAACCGTTGGCAACGGCTATATTCCATGAAGCTTATTGATTGAGCGTTGCGTTCAGCGATTGAGCGGTGCACTCAATCAGTGAGCGTTTCACTTAATATTTGAACGCAGCGCTCAATGATCCATCTCTCCACTAATGATCTCTATTCTAGTGGAAAAAGATCCATTTTTAGATGTTTAGGGATTCTACTGTGGGAGGGAACTTGTTGATCAACAAGCTCAATCCCTCTTACTAGACTTGCCCTTAGAAATTTTAGAATATGCTAATTTTTGTGAAAAGGATCTATAGGGTGAGAAGAATATTTTCACCAAGTATCAGCCATTAAATCGTCTCTATGTGAGCCTCACAATGAAAAATCAGTAAGGGATCAGGGAGGGACATAAGATTTTGGGGCTATAGGATTGGGACTCCTTATATGAGGGCTTGCCTCGTTAGGTTTGTTGATTATATGTATATTCCAGTGGCTCACTAGTGACTTTACTAGTCCTTGGCTCGGTCATTTAAAACATTATTTCTTCTTTTATTTTTTTATTTTTTTACAAAAAGTGACTAAAAAAAGTTTTTTGTTATAACAAAGCAGGAGGTGTAGCAGGAGGTGGCTGCTCCACCATCTATGTTGAAAGATAAGTTATGCTTATATATATATGTTAAGAGAAATGTAAGTGAGACAGAGGTGAAGTTAGTTTTGTACGGAGAGTTTCAGTAAAGATATAATTGTACTTTGAGTAATATATAACAGTGATAAGAGATATTCTCTTCCCCCTTTCTAGTACTTGTACCATAACATGTAACATGTTATCAGCACGAGTCTCTACCGCTTTCAAAATCGAGACCTTGACATTTTGTGATTAAGCCGAAGCCTCTGGGCATCTCACAAAATCAGAAAGGTAAACTTGTGTTGTTTTATTTTCCATGTCGAATCTAATGAAGCTTGAGTTTGTTTCTTTAGATATCACTGGAAACAACTATCTTTCCTAGGTCCTGGATATGAAACTCCATCTCGCGTCTAAGCAACTCGGAGATACTATCCGAGAAGGAAATCAGCCGACCACAGAGAGTCATGCTGCTGCTGCCATTATTTTCATTCGGCACCACATCCATGAGGGACTTAAATTTGAATATTTGACGGTGAAAGATCCGTTAGTCATCTGGAACTGTTTAAAGGATAGATTTGGCTACTTATCGATGGTCATACATCCTGGTGCTTTGAATAATTGGAGGAACCTGCGGTTGCAGGACTTCAAATCAGTAACATAATATAATTCGACTTTATTCAGAATAACCTCGCAGTCGAGACTGTGTGGTGATAGTGTTACTGATGCGCAGTTGCTGGAAAAAACCTTCAGCACTTTCCATGCCTCTAATGTGCTATTACAACAACAATATAGAGAGCGTAGGTTTCAAAAATATTCTGAATTAATCTTCTGCCTTCTAGTTGCCGAGAAGAATAATGAGTTGTTGTTATTAAACCATAAGGCTCGTCCTACTGGTTCTACGTTTGTACTTGAAGCTTATGCAGTGACTGCTTCAGGACAGGGACGTGGACGACGCGGTTATAAGGGTAGGCGCGGTAGATGCTACCGACAGAATAATTCCGGGAAGTGGAATAATCCAAATCATGCTATAGAAAATCCCCAGAAGAAAAATAACACTGATCCCTAGGAGAGGGATAGAGGCGAAACGAAGCAAGGAAAAGAGAAAGGTTGGAATAAACCCCATAGAGATGTAACCTGCTATCGTTGTGGCATGAAAGGACACCTGGCACGTAATTGTTATACGGTCGAGCACCTAGTCGATTTGTATCAGGCTTCATGTAAGAAATCCAAAACTAGTGCCGAAACAAATTATATTTGTAATGGTGTTCCCACTGATGATACCCATCTGGAGTTGTCCGATATGTTTCTTGATCTAGAAGGAGATGATGTAAGCAAACTAATTAGGGGTGAGCATGTTCACACCAATTAGAGTTTTGCTATACAATTGGGGAATGAGTTTGTTTATACCAATTGTACTACTTTTCTTGTACTACTTTCATTGTACTACTTTTGTTTATATATAATATAAGCGTTTCGTGTATATACTTATTCTTGCTTTATTTTTAAAGGATATGGACCCAAGCAGAGGCATATCCCAAGATATTGGTCTAAGCAGAGACATCCAAACAAAGCTAATATGGCGAGGATGTTTGTCTAGCAGACAGTGCTACGACCCATACAATCCTCAGAGATAGTAAATTTTTTACGAGCTTGAGTATGTTCAAGGCTTGCGTGACTACTATCACTGGTACGACCAGTCTGATTGAGGGCTCTGGTAGAGCTAGTATTATGCTCCTAAGTGGTACAATACTTGATATTGATGATGCTTTGTATTCCTCTAGATCCATGAGAGATCTGTTGAGCTTTAAAGACATACGTCGTAATGGATACCACCTTGAGAAAGTGAATGAGCATGATATAGAATACTTGTGTATTACCTCCACTGTCTCACACCAGAAGCGTATATTAGAGAAGCTCCCAGCTCTCTCCTCTGGTTTGTATTATACGATATTAAGAAAGGTTGAATCTTATGCCGTCTTGAACCAGAAGTTCAATGACCCGAAAGCGTTTATGCTTTGGCATGACCGACTTGGTCACCCAGGTTCTACCATGATGAGTAGAATAATTCAAAACACGCAAGGACATTTATTACAGAACAGGAAGATTCTGATGTCTAAAGATTATGCTTGTGCAGCGTGTTCCCTGGGTAAATTGGTGCTTAAACCATCTTTAACCAAGGTCGTTGTCGAATCCCCAGCTTTTCTGCAACGAATTCAGGGAGATATTTGTGGGCCTATCCATCCTAATGTGAACCATTCTGATATTTTTTGTCTTGGTGGATGCTTCTGCGAGGTGGTCGCATGTTTACATATTATCCACTTGCAATGTTGCCTTTGCACGTTTGCTCGCTCAGATTATAAGATTACATGCACATTTTTCTGAATTCTCCATCAAGTCTATCCGTCCTGATGGAGCTGCCGAGTTTGCATCTCGAGCTTTTGATGCTTATTACCAAGCAGTTGGCATCGACGTAGAGCATCCCACTGCTCACGTTCATACACAAAATGGTCTAGCAGAATCATTTGTGAAGCGTCTTCAACTCATTGCTCGGCCTATGCTTATGAGAACTAAGCTACCTATTGCAGCCTCGGGACATGTCATTTTACATGCAGCTGCATTGGTTCGGATTCGTCCGACTGCATATCATTTGTATTCTCCTATGCAGCTTGTTATGGGTTACCAACTAAACATTTCACACTTGCGTGTATTTGGTTGTGTTGTGCAAGTTCCTATTGCCCCTACGCAACGCACCAAGTTTGGTCCTCAGTGTCGGCTAGGAATATATGTTGGCTTTGATTCATCTTCTATTATTCGTTATCTTGAGCCAATGACAGGTGATATTTTTACCGCCTGTTTTGCGGATTGTCACTTTGATGAGACAGTCTTCTCGTCATTAGGGGGAAACAATCTGTCGTCAGTAGAACGACGTGATTCGTTGTCAGAAGAACGATATGCGATTTCCTGGATCACACCATCTATGTCTCATCTTGATCCTCGTACCAATTCCTGTGACATTGAGGTGTGGAAGATTGTTCATCTTCAAAAAATTGCCAATGAAATACTGATGCATTTAATGACGCAGCTAAAGTTACCAAGTCATATATACCTGCTGCAAATGCTCCAGCTAAACTTGATGTCCCGGAGAGACATGCTGTATGAGCTGATGTCCCGAGAGGACATGTGATCCCAGTATGACAGATTACAGCAAATGAGTCGTCTAATGCACGCCGAAAGCGTGGGCGACCTCTTGGTTCGAAAGATTATATTCCCAGGAAGAGGAAATACCAATCAATAAATGTCAGTACTCCCAGAGAGAGTATCATTGAATGATCCACATTCTCTGAAGATATGCCTATTGAAGAAGGCAAATACCCAGGAGAAGGACCGGTACAATCCCCAAGAGAGGAAAATGAAGAAATCTCTGTAAATTATGCATGTACCGGAGAAATATGGAATCGCAATGAAATAATTGTCGACGATATTTTTTCCTTTTCAGTAGCTTGTGACATCGTCATAGAGAACGATGATATTGAGCCACGCTCTATAGAGGAATGTCGACATAGAATTGATTGGGCAAAATAGAGAGAAGCTATCCAAGTAGAGTTGGCTTCCCTTGCAAAGCGTGGGGTGTTTGGACCGGTTGTACCAACACCCGCAAATGTAAATCTGGTGGGAAATAAATGGGTCTTTGCAAGAAAACGCAATGAGAAAAACGAGGTCGTTCGCTATAAGGCGTGACTCGTAGCACAAGGTTTTTCACAGAGACCTGGGATTGATTATGAAGAGACATATTCTCTGGTTATAGATGCAATTACTTTCAGATATCTGATCAGTCTGGTAGTCTCAGAAAGATTCGACATGCATCTGATGGATGTGGTCAGTGCGTATCTGTACGGGAAGTTTGATACAGATATTTATATGCGAGTCCCAGGAGGGTTATTTTTACCTGAGGGAAGACCACGCTATTTGTATTCACTTAAGCTCAAAAGAGCTCTATATGGATTGAAACAATCCGGGCGGATGTGGTATAATCGCCTTAGTGAATACTTGATAAAAAAAGATATGTAAACGATCCCATTTGCCCCTACATTTTTATAAAGAAATTAGAATCTAGATTTACTATCATCGCTGTGTATGTCGATGATATCAACTTACTCGGGACTCCTGTAGAGCTCCGTAATGCTGCTGAATACCTGAAGAAGGAATTCGAGATGAAAGATCTCGGAAAAAAAATAATTTTGTCTCGGCTTGCAGATCGAGCATAACTCAAGTGGAGTTTTAGTCCATCAAACGGCGTATACTGAGAAGATCTTGAAGCGTTTCAATATGGACAAAGCACATCCATTGAGTACTCCTATGGTTGTGAGATCTCTTGATATTGAGAAAGATCCTTTCCAACCAAAGGAAGAAGATGAAGCACTACTTGTCCTAAAGTACCATATTTAAGTGCAATTGGCGCATTAATGTACTTGACCAAATGTTCCAGACCAGACATTGCATTTGTAGTGAATCTATTAGCCAGATTCAGTTCTGCCCCGACAAAGAAATATTAGACAGGTGTCAAGCAGATTCTCCACCGCAGGACTACAAACATGGGATTATTCTATCCGAGAAACCCATCAAATGGCTCTCAGATACACTAATGCCGGATATCTCTCCGATCCCCACAAAGCTATCTCCCAATCTGGTTATGTTTTTACGAGTGGTGATACTGCATTCTCTTGGTGATCCAACAAGCAAAGTCTTCCAGCCACTTCTTCGAATCATTCGGAGATTATTGCATTGCATGAATCTAGTCGGGAATGTGTGTGGCTACGATCACTGATTGGACATATTAGAAGCTCTTGCGCTCTACCCTCTGTCACTGATGTTCTAACAGTCATTTTTGAAGATAATGCCGCTTGCATGTCACAAGTCAGAGAAGGCTACATTAAAGGTGATATAACCAAGCATATTTCGTCGAAATTATTTTATTCTCACCATCTCCAGAAGAACTGTGAGATTGATATTCAGCAGATACAATCCTGTGAGAATTTTGCTGATCTATTCACCATGTCTCTGCCTACGGCGATTTTCAAAAAGCTGGTTTATGGTATTGGCATGAGACGAATGTATCATCAAGCGGACTGACTTAAGTGCCTGCTCAATCAGAGGGAATATACTAGTACCTGCTTTTGTCTGAATGGACCTTATCGCGATGTACTCTTTTTCCTTTGTCAAAGTTTTGTCCCTCTGGATTTTCCTTGTCAGAGTTTTTAATGAGATAGCTTATGCGAGTCCAGCACTGTCCTAAGTCTTTTGTACTCTTTTTTCCTTCGCCCAGGTTTTGTCCCTCTGAGTTTTCCTGGCAAGGTTTTTAACGAGGCAATTATCTTAGAATGGTGGACATCCAAGGGGGAGTGTTATAACAAAGCAGGAGGTATAGCAGGAGGTGGCTGCTCCACCATCTATATTGATGACTCCCGTCTCCCACATGCACGTGTCTTAATGCATGCTTTCTTTGCTGCCTTATATATATCTCTTCCTATGTTAAAAGATAAGTTATGCTTATATATATGTTAAGAGAAATGTAAGTGAGATAGAGGTGAAGTTAGTTTTGTACGGAGAGTTTTAGTAAAGATAGAATTGTACTTTGAGTAATATATAACAGTGATATATAAGAGATATTCTCTTCCCCCTTCTCTAGTACTTGCACCATAACACGTAACATTTTTAATTTATATGAGTTGCTCCTATATCAAACTTCAACTTTTATTAATTATGAGGCCTAAGAAAAGGTCCATATTTAATTTTAAGCCCATTATTGTTATTTACAACGGTGCCCGTCTAGCAAACAACTGCTTGCTCAGTTGGTTAGCATCCCTCCTTATAACTTGGAGGCCTTGGGTTCGAAACTTCTTGGCTGTGGTATTACCATTGAGTGAGACCCATCTAATTTCTATTTATATAATATATATATGTATGTGTAGGTACCCGTTCGGGGTGTTCTCTTTGCTGATATGGGGCAACTTTCTCTTCGCTTTTATAGGCGACTTCTCTTAGACATTAGTATGTTTGTGTATGTGCTCATTCCTCACCCAATACTTGCGGTGTTTCTAAGTCATGTAATCCGGGCAATAGTCCCACTTCTACCAAAAAAAAACGGTGTCCGTCTATGCTTTTAAATTAATTAATTATGGACTTAAAAATTGATTATAGAACATATTTTTTAAATATATTTATAGCTAAAGGGTGCATAAATGATTATTATAAAGTTTAATAACTAATATTATATTAACAGATTGAAAACGCTAGGAGGCAGAGGCTAAAAGGAAGACAAATTAAGCAAGGTTTATGGAGAAGTTTTGAAGGAGGTAAGATGGTGATAGCTTCCATGAACTATTGCTATCACACGACTTCAACCTTCGCCTAATGAACTTTGGCGACGGCCATCTCTAACACACGCACCTATGGTTACTACGGTTCTTTTAGCAACGGTTCTGTTGTGGCGTTAGCCACAGTTTTATTTGTTTTTGTTTTTTAAATCTTTTGAGGAACTAATATGTGTTCTAAGAATACCTCTCTTCTGGCTATTAATTATGAATATATTAGCTTTTATTTTGGAGGACATCCATTCTTGATTCTATATAAATGGGTCGTCTCAAAAAGCTTCAAATTTATGACACCTGAACATATTTCCATGATCATGTATCGACATTTGAGACCTGTCAAAGGGAAAAACAACCCTAGTGATCTTCAAACTCTACCCATCAATGGCACCACAGATCAATCTAGTATAGTAGTATTGAAGTTAAGATGAGAAGTGATGATTCCTATGGTGTTGCCCTTTTTGGTAATCTACTAGGATATCTTTCTTTACTGACGATCGAAAAAGATTACTAGTGATATTATTTATGTTGTTCATCATGATGTTTTGGTTGCACGAAATGAACAAAGAAAATGTGATTTACAAGGGGGTTCGTACGTGGTTATCGATTGGTGTCATAGAGATTATGATCAATCGAGTTTTGAAGGACAATTTCAATTATCCCAAGTTCAAACTTGGTTTACATGTCATTTACAGGGTTTGTACTTGAAGATGGGTCAAGGGATCTGGATTCTGGAGAGATGGTTCCCACCTTTTACACCTACATCTCAACTGCTATCCCACAAAACCTAAAAAACATGCACCCAAATATAAAGGAAATGAATGATAAGATATTTATAGAATTGATATACTAGCAAGTGATAATAATTTCAGGATATATGACAATTAATACAAATAAAATCCAGACAAAAAGTACATAAATTTAAAGGTCCTAAGTGTCTTCATCAATTTTCCTCAAGTGTTTTTTGTTGCAGTCAAGTAAAAGCTCATGATTCTTTCTTACCTTTTACACCAAGCAACCATTGATTAATCAAAATACCAACCAGCTAGCTAGTGCAGAGACAAAAATGTGGGGGTGCCTGGATGTAATTAAGATTTTCAATTAAACAATAATTTTATTAAGAGATACACAAATCAATTTCAGCATCCCAGGTCCCAAAGGTGGTGCGATGATAGCCAGCATAATTTAACACCTTACGCCAAATTCTTTGGGAGAAACAACAGCCAAATAACAAGTGATAGTCATCTTCAACCCAAATATTACAGAAGGTACAAGTTGGGTCGATGTCCACCCCCCAATTAAATAATTTATACTTAGTCTTGAGTGCCCTATGCAAAGCGATCCAAGCTATAAAGCAGTGCCTAGGAATGCAATGCTTGAAATGAGTGAGACTAGTCCACAACACCTTGGGCTTGGTGAGTCTGAGAGCATTGTAAGTATCTTTGAGGTTAAACAGGCCATTGGTGCTGGGAGCCCAAATGATCTGGTCAGCCGCGGCTGTGTCAATCTCAACAGAGTAAGCCATATCAATAATTTCAACTTACATGGCAGTCGAACTGACCATGCCACATAAGCATCGGACACAGCTTTTATAACTTGGTCGGTCCAAATAGTACTATTATTTTTTTAATTATACTTAATTTAAAGATGAATTCCACGCATGATCTACTATTCCCTATTTCCAACCATTCTAACAAATAGTCTTCCAATTTTTAAAAAGTAGCTTCTGTCACCACTAAAACACTAGTGCCGACCATGTACAGTAGAATTGGGCATCACTTAGCAAGTTAGCAAAACAGGAATTGAAAAAAGAAAAAGGGAAGGAGATGAGATAAAAGTAGCATTTGTTATTTTAGATGTCACATAACTAGACTTTCCTCACTACAACCCATCTTCCTCTCTCCAAATGTTCTTATAGGTATCATTATTTAGAACCTGTCATCAAAGGACACCTCCACCACTTGAAAAGTGTCTAGTCAAGTCACAAGTGTACTACTAAGGGGCCTAGTATGACTATATTATGTAGGGCCTTTAGCCCTCCATTGCAAGTTCAGAAGTGAAGTTTTTTTTTTTTTTGATACGTGTTCAGAAGTGAAGTTCAAGAGGCAAAAAAAACTCTCTCTACGAGCATATATAATATCAGTATCTAAGTATTTTTCTAGTAAGTAAACTTCACATCCTCTCGTAAGGAGCTCTGTATGATACGAGTTCAGAAGTGAAGTTCAAGAGGCAAAAAAAACTCTCTGTACAAGCATATATAATATCAGTATCTAAGTATTTTTCTAGTAAGTAAACTTCACATCCTCTCGTAAGGAGCTCTGTATGGCTCTTTGGCCGTACACCTCCAAAATGCATATGTTTTTTAATATTATATTTTCTCTTTCGTTTGCCATACTACAAATTGGTATCAAAGCTTGGTAATTTCATAGCCTACCCAACCAATTATTTTGCTCAGCAACTAGCTCAAATGCTAGTGGGCTCAACTATTCACAGAATCTGATTCCCATCTTTGACGATGAAAGTTATGATTTTTGAGGTTGAAGACTTTTTTTTTTTTTTTTATCTCCCAAGACTTATGGGAGTTAATAGGAAGGATATGATGAACGGGAGACGACGACGGCTCTTGCAACATGAACTCAAGCCAAACAGAAGGAGTACAGAGAAAATAAAAAGAAGGATACTAAGGCATTGCTCTTCATTCAACAAGGGGTAACTAAAACTATTTTCTCACGTATTTTAGGTGCAAGGAAGAATTTCAAGCCACACATAAGGTAATTTCTATCAAATTATAATCTTTATGGAGGAAATATGATAATTTTTCTATGAAAGAAAATGAGATAGTTCAAATATTTTTCTCTCGAGTCTCCAATCTTATCAATCAAATAAGAAGCTATGAGACATTATTACGGATCAGAAATTACTGAGAAAATTTTAAGAAGTATGCCATCAAAATTTGACATGTTGTATCCAAAAAAATCTCCAACCATCACCCATTGAAAAATTGACGCCTTTACTTTCAGCACAACTGCTTCAACATCGCAGATTGGAGAATAACGTAAGAGTGTGGAGCGAGAAAGAGAGCAGGAGCGTCGGAACGCAAGGTTCTGCAGCGGGAGCGTCACCTTTATACCACGGTTCCGGTTACTAAGAGAATAACCATTTCTTCTCTTCTTGGGCTGGCATGTTGATGGTTACAAGATGATTTGAGAGTGGTTATTGATAGTTACATGAAGATTTCTCTCATTGCGATCAAATTGTAATTGACCGCTAGACTATGAAAAACTAAAAATGGTTAGAAAATATAATCTGATCAACTGGAGTATACATTTTGACGTCATTTCGGCTCATGCATGTTGTAAACTGGCAGGTTATTTTAGTGTTTGGCATAGTGCCTACTCGAAAAATGATTTTTTTTTCTTCTAAATAATAAAGACATTTGGCGACGCTGAAATCTTTTTTCTTAATCATTATCAGCGACGGTTATGTACCATAACAGGGGTATACCGACAGTGGGTCCATTAAATGTTGCTAGTACACTCGTTCGACAGTCTTCGATGTATATAACCATCAATAAGATACACCTTTGTAAGAGAATGTATCAACGTCCCCAATACCCAGTTTTAATGACAGTGTACGTTTAGGTTTTAGGTTTAGCTATGGTTTTGTCTTAGAGCTTAACTGTAGGCAAATACACTAAACATGACAGAGCTTTTGGTGACAGTTTTGGTGATCCAAATAGATTACTAGTGGTTTCCTAATTCTGAAGTGACTCCAACTTGTAGAAGTACTCTATAAATACACCTCAAGATAGTTTGTTTTAAGTATTTTGTCTAGTGTTGAGAAATGTAGTACGAAATTCTTGATTTTTGTGGTTTGAGAGAAGTTTTCTTGATTTTGAGTTTTTCCTCGAAAATATTGTGTATGCAAATTTCTCTTCTTTCTTGTGCATATTTTTGTCTTGCTGCTATCATACTCGTGGGGAGGGTTCTTAATTAAAAAAACGTGTGGTTTTACCATTCTTCCAAGGGGGAGGATGAGTGGAACTCATTCATCTTCATAAAATCGTCTCATGAGATACCAACATTTAGAAAAGACCATAATTTGAAATCCATCCGAGCTTGGGGCCTATCACTACCAAGTCGCCTTGATAGCAGTCAAAACCTCCTATTCTTCCAAGGGGCGATTCAGCTAGCCATGAAGCTAAAATCTGAGTCTAAGAGAGTTAAAAATAATGCCATCAAGAGCAGGGCGCTCCATAGTTCTCTCCACTAATAAGTTGTCTTTATTGCTTGTTTATCATCAGACAAAACCCCATTAATCATTTAAGTTTGAGATAAGACACACCCCCTTCCATGAATTACATCATCAATTATGTTTTGGTCCTTATAATTTCTTACATCTCTATCATTAATCATATGAGAAACATGTACTGCCTGGGAACATCTTATAAATGGTCATGAAAGTAGGTACTTGCGCGTGTAAGCACCTGCAACATGTATTAGGACTAGTCGGCACAATGCGCGTAAGTAAACAAGTGACCAAAAAAAGGCTAAATAGACTAAGGTAAAAATAACTAACTTAATACTAATAGAAATTGAACCCAAGTCTAAGCTGTTAACAATAGCAGACACTACTAAATGTGTTAGCTGGGCACATGTGGTTAGCAGATTTAATTATGCATGTTCTTGTTGTCAGTTTTCAGTCTAGGACATGAGTGTATATATATATTTTAGGCAGACGCCTGTGATGAGAAGGAGAGTTATGTTTATTTTTCTAAACGATCGAATTCTTGACCAAAAAAAAAACCTAATCATGTCTCTAATTACTGGTGTTATGAATAATTTCCGTATGCATAGACCTAACAACTAGGTAGTCCTTCTGAGTTCGGTATTGACATGCAAATACCTAACAAGTAGTTTTTAGAGCTGCAAATCAATATTTTCTTGGTAAGACTTATAGGTTCAATGAAGACTCGAGACAAGTTATAAATCGATGCAATTCAGCAAACATTTTGGCCTATTAAATATGAGATTCAATTGAGTGACATATGAGAGGGAAAATTAATATAAGACGAGATTTAACGTGGTTTGGTCGATTCAATTCTATGACTTATATATGACACTTCCAATAATGACAGTTTTAGTGGTTGATGAAAACCGTCTTCTAAAACTTTTTATGACGGATAATGACTGTCATAAAAGTCCATTTTTAGCGCCTATGTTTACATTCACTACTCAGGCTAGCTAGGTGAAAACTAAACTGTTAGTATAAATATAGTACGGTAAATCCAATGTATTGCATCATAGGTTTGGTTAGATATGTATGAGACGGTGGCTTGGTGGATCCGTATTGCATATCTTAGTTACATTAGAATTGATATGAGTTTATTAGGATTAGGATTTGATAGATTTGTTTCCATCTTAGTTGAGATTGTCATCTATATATATCACCTACAATGTGTAATCGACAATCAATCTAGAATTAATAAAAGTTCTCGTTAAATTATCATAAACATAAGAATATAGGTGAGCTTCAAACAAAATAGACACAACAATCTCATTCATAATTAAACGAATGATCGGTACAAATTCAACAATAACTTTATTTTGCATAAAAATTGAAAACACGCGCTCAAAGACCAAGACAAAGATGAAGAGAATGACAAATTATTGAAAACGCTCCAGAGACGAAAGACATACGAAAAGACTACCACAAATTAAGCAAAGCTTGTGGAAGTAGCTTAATTAAACACTTGCGGAATGAGGTAAAATGGTGACAGCCTGCATGAACTCTGCATCATCACCCAGAGTCTTCAATACCTCTTCAGGAAGGCAGATTGAAACGTCAATACCTGCTCCTTCAATCGGTGCAGGATTGGCTCTAATTCTCCTGTCGAACTTGCAAGCGGGCCCACTTCGCACGGCAACTGGTCGTCCCCAACCAAAATCGTTGCCATACATGTTGAACCTTGGAGAGTCCACCACTACCAAGTTGTACGTGGGTTCAACATTACTATTAGATACCTATGGGAAGATAGGTTTCTCCACCCATGATTCCCAACAACTTCGAATAGCTGCATCATTGCGAGACATGACCACTTGGTTCAATAACAAAGCCCTCCACCCGAGTCCCCTTTCAAGCAGCTCACCCACCTTACTAGTTGTAATCGCGGGGTCGCCTGAGTTGCCGAAGTACACTTCCGGTAAAGGTGGATTCAACTTGGCTCTGTTCCCTATCGCTAACAAAAACCTAGTATTTTCGTTTTGATCTAAACATCTAGCGTGCGTTATTGCTACCCAAATGTGTGCAAACAAAGCTTGTAACGACAAGATATTGTGATTATTTGTAGTTATCTCACTAACCTCTAAATTGGCCTTCGCTTCTTTGGTTTAACATGAAAGAATCTCTCTTGAACTTGAGGTGGAGTATTTAGATTATTTTTTTCGATTAAACATTCGAATGTGGAGAGAGGGAGGCGAATGGCGGGGCATTCAGTGTTCTTGAGAAACCAACGTTCGAGAATAGGAGGACGTGAGATATCATATGCATGAGCCTCTGGAGATCTCTGACCATGAATTTAAGAAATGCCAAAACGACGTGCCATCACAAACAGTATGGTTCATACTGCACAGAAAGCAGTGGATTGGATCGACCTTCATGGTTGACTACTCCATTGAGGGGGAAGAAGGAGCCAACAACAGAGGGAACGTAAGTTGTGTCGAGGATGTCAGCTACAGTTACGTCTGCAGCAACAGCACGTCAGCATGGATGAACTCTGCACCACCAGAGTTACAGTCGATGTAGACAGAGATGGTGTTTTCATGATTATCATCGTGTTTTGTGATAGCAAGCCTACCTGCGAGAGGAAAGAAGTGGTCTAGCGTGCGTGAGAAAGAGGCCTTAAGGTGACTGATATTGATCAGATTTGTTCCTTCTTGTTTGGGTTTAGTGAACAGAAGATCCCTTTGAATCTTCACCTAACAATTTCAAAGTAGCTATGAATAGGGGAGGAATGCATTACCCCTAAAATTAAGAGTTATCTTGAATGTGCAGCTCTTGGATGCCCCCACATTTTGCGAGAGTTACATGCAGGATGTTTTGGGCGAGAAGAGTAGCACTGCTCATCTTGCCATGAAGCCTTGGTGCGGTATAGCTCATGCTGTAAGTTCAAGAAGGGCGCTTAAATACACTTCTACCTGGGAATGTTTGAGTGAGTTCCGCCGTGCCACATCTGTGTTAAGCGAGAGCAGATCCTCTGTCCCCATTTGCATGTGCCCTCCATGTACCCACGTTTATTTTAGCTTGTGGGGCCCGCATGGAGTCGAACCAACAACTGATTTTTTGTAAGATTGTTTTCCTCACTATATTGATCATTCTCACAAAAAACTAATTTATTCTTAGACAACTAATGCTATCAAAAGTTGATTGAAAAATAAACAGTTCATTATCATCGTATTATTTTTTTCTGATCAACATCTGATGGGGTTAAAAGTTTTAGAAATAACTGATTTTTCTGCGAGAGATCTATATAGCAAAGAGAATAATCTTACAAAACAATTAGTTGTTGGTTTGAATCAAATCAACGTGAGCACATGGAGGGCACATGCAAATGGGGACAGAGGATCTACTCTCGTGTTAGGCACCATCAAAGACGTACAGTTAGGCAGCCAAATAAGATAGGATGAATCTCGGTCACGGACACTGCTAGCATGATTGACACCAAGCCTATAGGGCCCAATATAAGGGCTTAAGGCCAACTCCAAGGGCTGATTTTTTGTGAGGATGTTCCCACTATGTAGATCATCCTTACAAAAATCATCTTATTCTAAAATTTCTAACCCAATCAAAAGTTGGCTAAAAATTGATTGGAAATCAACGGTAAGAAAATAAACGGTGAGGAATAGAGTCCAATTTTTTATCCGGTTAGAAATTTTAGAATGTGTTGATTTTTTGTGAGGATGATCTACACGGTGAGGAGAACATCCTTACCAAAACTTAGACCTTGGAGTGGGCCCTAAGCCCTTGTATTGGGCCCTAAAGGCTTGGCGTTGACACCAAATTCAGTGTCACGCTAGCACGGTCCCTCGGTCACATTCACATCGTACAATATACCCATATCTATCTTTTCGCCCATTACCATTAACAGCAAGCAATCCAAGGATTGATGTCTAAGAGAAACCTACCAAAGTGGGCACATCTGTTTGCCAACCATTAAAGTAGTAGGTGCTTACGTACATTACTGTCTTTATGAATTATTGCGGACCACCTATTTAAAGCATATTCTATTTTTCTGTTTCAGAAAAAAAAAAAAAAAACCCTAGCTGTATTTGATTGCACTTGAATTCTATTGGCATTTAGTGAGTTTTATAAAACAATCCACAATCAGTTGTTTGATAGTAATTTTAATTCTACAGAATTGAAGGTTCAAATGAATCACATGACTTAAAAACGTGACAAATAATTAGTTTTTAACATAAGTTACAAAACGAACAGATCGTTAACCATTTATTCTCTTATTGGGAATGGCATGTCGATTGGTTACATAATGATTTGGGAATGGCTATAGATAGTTACATGAAGATTTCTCTCGAGAAATCCATAAATTTGAAATTCCATCAACCGTTGCTAGTATACACTGTTTACTTTTTTAAAAGTGTTTTCCAAGCCACTTGAATTGGTACGATTTGCAATTTTTGTAGTGTAATGCTAGGGCCACCACTTGGGGACCTTGTGCTCTGTGAGGCCTACATGGAGATGATCCATAACCGTTAACTACCTTAAATCAGTCTTTAGAAAATTGGCAAATTTTAAACTGTTTTTTACAGTTGATTTTGAATAAATGTGTTATTAGGTTAGAAGTTTTAGAATGATTTGATTTTTTTGGATTAGATTTATCCATAAAAAGTGGGGATTTAATTTGTCAGTTTGGTGGAATGGACAATACAAATTTCAAAAAAAGGCCATTCGATTTTATAAATATTGTCAGTTCTACATAACTGACAAATCATTTTGTATTATCAGCTCTACGGAACTGACAATTGTTGAGCAAAATTATTAAAAAGTTTGACTGAAATATCAGTTCCCTAAAATAATAAAAAATGTTAAAGTAATTCAAGCTTCTAAAATAGCAAAAACGAGAAACGTTTAGGAAATTTCAGGTTGGTGTGTTTTCCAAATCTTAGTATAAGCCAGAGGACGAGAAAGAATACATAGGCAAAAAAGAAGATGGTCACAAACAAACTTTTTTACTTGACAGTATATCTAGGAAGATTAAACTTCAAATACAAAGTTTTTTTTTTTTTTTCAAAAGAAAGAAAGGCATTGATGATGATAGGGGGGAACTCTACCTGACTGAACTAATATGGTTTCCACCTTTTCTTTCAACTACATCTCAACTGCTCTCACACAAAACCTGAAAACATGCCACCGAAAAATTAAGAAGAGTGGATCAGATCTTTGTGATAAATACTCTGATAACAATTTCAGGATGACAATAGAAATAAATTCACCAACCAACTACCATTAATCCAGCTAGGTGCATGCAGACAACGCAAAGCGGATCAAGCAATTGAACGATGCATTAGTACTTGTCAGCTCATACAGTTATTGAGAGATTTAACTCCAATTTCAGCATAACAATGGAAGAATGTGTATAGCTACTGAACATGATGTATCTGCATTTCAAAGCATTAAAATCGACCCCATGTTTAGGAGAACTCGACATGAGCCACCTAGGGAGGAGTCCCTCTTTCAAGAACATTTTTGGAAAATACAAGTATCCATTACCTTTTTGTTCCAGAAGGGGCGGTTTGGACCTTTGGGGAAATCTACAATAATTTGTTGGCCCTAGAGATAAAGTGTCGACTATTTAAACTCCACAAATAAGGATAATTAGATAGTGTTTGAGGATTTGGTGAGATTTTATCTCCCCCTGTGAGGATATCTATCGATCGTATCCAACCAGTTGAGGAACCTGACCATGTCATCCAACACCTTTGTTTACTATTTTGGTTTTTCAAGTTTCGCATTATGAATCCTAGACTTACTAGTTATTACACAACTTGCTCCTAGACTTTCAGCATACCAGATTCTTCATATTTATACAAAATGCTACACCCTAACACTTCAGGGTAGCAGCCATAGTAGGCCGGGTTGTTTCCCATTTTCAATACAATGTATTGTAGATATACATAGTGAATGATTTGCGTAAGGCCATAATAGACGCTGTACTACAGAGGTGTCCAACAAAGAGACCTTCCCCGGGTGTACTTGGTTAGAATTCGAGTTTTCAGAGATGTCCCAGGATGGCCGGGTTGGTTCTCCCCGTCTAGAAGCTCTAGATATATTACTATCAGAAACATGAACACTTTCTGGTCTCCTAAGTTGTCCCAACACACCTAGTCATTGTAAACCATGAAGAAGGAGCTATAATAAGAATTTTATGTGACTGCAAGCAAGAGGTTGTGTGCAATAAGATCAATATAGAATCAGAAAAAGAATGAACATATAATAGTAGGCTTTATTGAAGAACTGGATTTGCACATAATTCATCAACACAGAAGAAAGAGAAACTTAAAAAGAAAATTGGCATAGTCCTTAGCTGTAGGGAACCAACAATACTTGTTTCACAAGATGTAAATAAATTCATGATAGTCTTTTAGAAATAATGGTTCAAGTTCAGCTCCATATCAACATTTCACCAAGACAAAAAAAGTAGCCAATATTGGATTATTTTTGTTTAAAAGCGTAGAACCAATAAAAAAAGAAGCTAGAATGCCACAGATGCACAGGATGAAGCAGACTATAAGAAACGAAGTTTCATTTGCCTTAAAGATTTTGATGGTGCATCAAAACGCAGGTGCAGGTCAGCAGGTGGCATCATCTAGGAGTACAGAAGAAATCACACCTAGTGCTTCTGATTTCACAATTGGCACATTGGTCCTGCCCAAGTAGTTCTTAGAGCTTCCTTTTCAAAAAAAACTAGTTCTTAGAGTTGCAAATCAATATTTTATTGATAACACTCAGTTCAATGAAGAATCAAGGATGCAATCTACAGTTTCAGAAAATATTTTGCATATTGAAGGAAAAAACACGGCAATGGGTACACTGAAGCGAACTGAATATGGCCACAGACAAAACTAATCTGGCAATAGAAACCAAACTCGAAGCCTCTGATCAGTTAGGAAGAATATGTACACAACTAATGTGCATGATATGGATCTTCTACACTAATGTCTCATCTTTTGGACTCTTTGAATCTGGTTAAAAGAGTTCATCAATTTTCCTTGTGATCCTTAGCCAAAGAAAATATAAAAAAAAAAATTCTCTGCAGAAGCAGAAGCAGAATAAAAATTGGATGCCACCACTAAAAACAAACCCACGAAAAGTTTCGGAGTAATGATCCTGACAGTTCTTGTCAAGAAAGAGCACAAACAGCAAATTGTAGTTCGCAGAATAAGAATGAAGGTATCAGATGCACAGGAAGAAGTAAGATGATTTGAAAAGGTGTCCATCATGAATTATGAGAGAATTCTCAAAGGAACCACAGCAGAATTATGACTAAGAAAGAAAATCAACTCCCAACTGGCATGGACATGTAACGTATACTCAAAACCAATATGTGTTTGTGTCGAAAATCATTCCTAGAAAGCAAGCAAATCTAAGAAAGTAGTATTTTCCTGTCAGAACACAAATAGTTGCAAGCTGACCCATTAGATCAATTTGTGTGGGGCAATCATGTGTCACTGAATAATTTAAATGTTTACTCCTCTTGTATACAGTTGTTGTATTTCTTTGGTGGACAAAGGAGTAGCTATTCCATCTAATCACACTTGACCTAAAAAAGAAATAGCAACAGGACCTATCATTTACCCCCACTCCCTCCCATTCTTAGTCTGGTCTGGTATCTAGATTCTAGAATAAAATTTTGAATAGAGCGAGTTGTAAAGTGATTATTTTTAAGCCTTCACTGCGAATATTATGTTTCTCTTCAAAGTGTGTCCAAGGTCTATGAAATTTTCAAGCAAATAAGACATATATGAAAAATGGGACACCCATTGCCATGTAAACAAATAAAACAAGATACCAATTGCTTCCAAAACAATAGACAGCAAGTGCTATTGATTCAGATCACCTTCTTTAGAATGTAAATCAACAGCCTGGAAATGATACCAAATATGCCTACCTTCCACCCAAACCCAGTTGGTTTCATCCTAGTCCATCTAGTAAGAAAATCAAATTCTATTCCTCGCACAAATCCAAACCTAATAAAGAACCAGAGGTAAATCAGTGAGTATTCTATTTAACAATATCCTTTGGGTACAAGGAACATTGACAGCAGTCACAGCACAACCACCCTCTCATAGACTTTACTGGACATGCTAATTTAACTGTGTTTAGTACCATTATCATCTAATAAGTTATAAATATAACTCAAGCATTGATTTGCAAATGATCAAGGATATAATAAATGAACAGATCAACACAAAGAATTCATCCCCAAATGAGCAAGAAGGTTGAGACCAAGAAGGGTTTTGAAAAAAGAACCTCCACTGCTAAAGAAACAAAATGGATCTGAGATGCATTTAAGATTATAGTTCTCTCGTAACGCCAAGAAATGGATTATATCTAATTAATCTTATAAACCAATACATTATTATAGAAAAAAAACAAAAGACAACACAAGGAGAAAATCCGGAAACGAATCGCACCTGAACCATCAATTGGTCTCGCTGGAAAGTCTCTCTCAACCAGTCTCTTCCCCGAATTGCCACACACAACACACCGTGGACCTTGGTCTGGTAACTTCAAAGAGTTTCTTTCCCCTTCTTTAATTACATTCCGTAACTTCAGCAACTCGATCTAAACGCTGAAAGTTCTGCAATTATGTCTAACCTTCCGCTAACCAAATCAGAAATGCAGTCAATTTGAACTACGTTACATGAAGACAATACAGAAGCCTATCATAGATGAGAAGCTCAATAATAATAACTGATGTCTAAGATGATTAGTTACAATAAAAACGCCATTAGGGAAAGATGAAACAAGTTGAAGATCAAGAGACTCCTAAAATGGACCGTCGAAGCAGATCCTGATAACTGAACATATCCCCTGAAACTGCCATTATTAGCTGTAGTCGAAGGCGCTCTATTAGATGAACCAGTGTTTTTGCAAGAACCCCTAGGTTCTCCAGCCTGCAAAATCCCGTAAGAGAATGATTTTCATATAGTGGAATATTGTACATATGCCAATTGGAGGAAAGGAAGAAGCTCTCATAAATAAAAGTGCTATAGATCAGATGGCTACTATTATCTGATCAAGCAATATCCGACTGAAAAATATGTGCATCAAGTGAACTAGATGCAAGGAATGAGGCTTATTCCAATCCTCCAATCTTGACATCAGAATGGAGCAAAAACCAAATACATAAACTCCATAGAAAACACAAGTAGGAAGAACAGTCCTAGATAATCTGAACCTGGCAGGCAGCGATAGTACTACAACCACATAGGTTCTGGCCATTCATATTGTCCACGGCATCAAAAACACCACCTCCATCACTCCTCTGCATCATTTAAATTCTGTTAGCCATTAGGACATGTAGTTTATGCATCTCTCTCTTCTTCTTTTTTTACATATTTCAATTCTAGAAGCTTAGAGTTTCGATACCATGTAAAAGTTCACAGCCAGAAAGTTGGGAATCATATTCCCAGATGCTTTATAACAGGTGCCAACCATCTCCATAAGACCAACCGAATGCTCTTTGCAACTTTCATCTTCAAGTGGGTATGTAGGGAAATAGTTCAGAAAAAACAGAGATGCACTTCGTGAATTGAGCGGATGTGATTCCTTTCTGTTTGGACATGAGCCTTGCACGACCCCAGGATCTCCGGCTGAAATGCATAACACCATAAGACTTCCACTAGAAAAAACCATAAATACTAAGGTTATTTAGTACTTACACTCGTTCTTCATTAGTGATCAGACTGCACATTCTATGTGAAAGTAGTCTTTATAATTTAAATCAGATTTTCTCTTGTAATTAGTTATGGGGAATTCCTTATATTAAAGCTCAAATTAGATTTCTCCAGCTGAAACACATTATACAATTTTATACAATAAGACTTCCACTAGAAAATACCACAAACACAGAATTTAATTAGTCATTAGCACTTACACTCGTTTTCTATCATGTATCTCCACTGATAAGCAATTCCTTCGTCAGCTTCCTTAGAAGCAATAGAGGTGAAAACTAGAAGCCGGTGATTATCTGCAACCATGTCAGTCACAGTAGGCCAATCTTCACCATTGGCTGGCATCTTTGAAACTGGAAACCAATACTTGAGTAACCCAGCAGCTGTGAACAGCTTTGTTAACCCTTTAGGAGTATGAACATAGTCCTCAATTATAATTGTAACAATCTCTGTTGGGTTCTCACTTAAAAATGCTTCCACTTCCTTCAAAGTATTGATGGCGGGTTCCTAAAAAAAGCTCCCGGATAGAATTATAAACTCAATTATTAAATTAAAACTGTAAACAATTACCATAGTAACAATGATAATAAAAATTGAGAAGGACGAAAGGTAAATTACAAAAGCTGTGAAGTTGTAGCACTGCCCACGTAACGAATGGCATAGCCAAATGTCATTCTCGAAGTCATACATGTCCAACATCAATCCCCTCACACCATTCTAAACAAGACCCAGAATTCCAAACCAAAAGAATTAATAAATACTCTAAGACGAAAATTCAAACTAGAGGGAGAAGAAAACTGAATAAAGCACTAGTGATTCTCATAAATACCCTTAATTGATTGGTAACAGTGTCTTCTTGATTGTAAAATGTCACCCTTTGCACACCAAGGAGAAGTGGTGCATTGACAATAGAGAACGAATTATGGGTCACCAACCATGAGTACTTATTAAAGGGTAACCCCTTGATCTGCACAAACCCAGTTCAGAAAAAACCTCAAATTCCACTAAGCTAAATAGAGAGTATTTGGTGGTTTGAAGCCCTAAAAGACATAATTGATGACAAGAAAATGAGGACAAAAAGAAGAAAACTCACAATTGATGTGGGTTGGATTACTTGGCCTCTGACGCAGATGGGTTGAGTCTTCCCAGTGGCAGGGCAATTGCCGCAGTACAGACCCGACCCACAATCGGTGGGCATGGAGCATGAGTCCAGAAGCTGTGAATTATCATTTCAGTATTTTCAGAAGAAATAAGAGACTGTTACATGTGAACTTGAAATTCTTATACATATGTGGGTTGAGGAAATTAAACAAACCTGGCAATTCCCGTTTGAGCAAGCAGAGGAAGTGATGAAGAAGAGGGTTTGAAGTAGAGAGAGAAAGAGAAAGACATCTGCAGGTACTCTGCATTTTCTTCGCTGGACCATGAAATAGTGTAACATTTGAAGCCGGGAAGAGAGATGCAGAGTCCGAGAGAGCAAGAGAGCTGAGAGGGAAACACTTTAAAAATAGATTTGATTTGTTTTTGAGAAGAGAGAAATTCAGAAAACAGAGAATTACACAGAGATTTGGAAACCCAACGCGGGCTTTACTCTTTTCTATTTTATTGTCTTTTTTTCGCTTTTCTAATTTGTTTTTGCTTTTCTTTTGGGTATCTTCGCAAAAAACCCCATATTTGTAAAGTAATTAGTGTCGCCCCCCATCTGTTTCAAACATTACCAATACCTCTCCCTTCCGCCATGACGTTGGTAAAAGAGCATCTTCGATGCAAATATATATTATTACTCATGTGAAGTGTTTTACTAAACAATAATATTGTCTATGCGGCAAGAAATTCTTACTTCAACTCCGTGAATGCTAAGCCACCATAGTTCGCCACAGTAATTTGGCAGAACATTTTGCACCTTCGTGATGCTTTAGCTTTCTTTGAAATCAAGCATGTTTATAGAGAGACCAATCGTGCAGCAGATCATCTTGCTAGTCTCCAACCTGACTCAGAATTCATGAAAATTATTCCTAGTTCGTTTGCTCAAGACCTGAAGGATATCATTTTTGAAGACAAGAGTGGGAAAGAGTATGTCCATTAGTAATCTGTTTGATTTTCTTCTTGTTTTGGTTAGGGTCTCCTTAACCCTTGCTCATCTTTCAAAAAAAAAAAAATACTCATTGTATATATAATTGAAAAAAATACATCTCAATGCAAATATCTTGAGATGCTTGTTAACACATGTGGCAGATCACTTTTGAATGAGTCTAACAAAGTTGATTGTTTAGAACTAGACAATGGGCTACATAATGTCTATTCTAATTATCTTCACATTATTAGCATTGAAGAAAGTTTTTTAGAACAAATATTTATTTATCCTATATGACAATCACTTTTACCATATTCACAGTAGCATTGAAATGTTTGAGCTGCTAAAAAAGACAAATATTAAATTCATGTAGTGGAAGGTTCAATGAAAAATTAGTAACCAAAGTTATCGAATTTTAAATAACTTTTCTTTTTTACCTTCTACAACTTAGTTAGAAATGCATTTGTAGTCTATTTGCAGACTTAATCAAATTTAACCAAGCGCTAAAATGATATAAAGATTTAGTGAGATGGGATTCGAGAGTGTACTTGGCAACATGGTTTGCAACTCTACCCCATGCCATTTTTTATTCTTTTTCGAAAGATGAGGCGGGGTTTGAAAGTGTACTTGGTGTGGACTTCCATTTTTTTTAAAAAGAATTCTTTAGAATTTACTAAAATATAACTTTTACAATTGAAATTATGATTTAGCCAACGGACGAGCCATTTTTAGCACATTGGCCAAACGGTAACCACTGGGGGCAACTACTAATTAGATTCAAAGTAAAGGGGTTGTTGCAAATAACTGTCACTTTTAATGTAGTAGACAAGTAGTTGCGTTTAGTGCTTTTCACGTGGTGTGGGGTTAGGTCATTCAGGCTGAGGGGTGTTTCTTGTCTGATTCCATGGTTCAACGTTGTACAGAAACTCCATAAGTCTAGAACAGAAATTGCAATCAGATAGTGACAAGATCATAGACTGAATCACGACCGACCAATTCGTGGGCCATCATTACATTACGCCCAAAAAAAAAAAGTTTGACCATACATACATACGAGTGCCAAATTGGCAATCAAACGGTTCAGTTGGTGGAATGAGGAGTAATAGAATGTAGAAGAGGTGGTTGGCTCACCAAAACCTAATGAAAGCTTCCACAGAGGTAATTATGACTTATGAGGCTAAAAATTGTTGTTTTTCTATTTTACTCTTATAAAGCAAAAAAAAGTAACATTAAAAAATAAAGAACGAGGTCATATCATTGATATTTAATATATAAAATAGTGTCTAAAACTAAGTTAGTTTTTTCAACTGTTCCATTTTCTTAACACGAACACATTGTGTCGTGTGAAAAAAGAAAACCTACTAGTGTGTTGCTAATATGCTACCAAGTATTCACAAAGATCACAAAACATTCGTTACTTTTCCTATTTAAGGCATTTTCGCCTGCTTTACAATTAAGTAAAGCTGAGAGGAGATTTTTGGAGAGATTTTTCTTGTAGAGCCCACATAGTGACGATCCAAGAGTTGATTTTTGGTGATGACGATCTCCTCAGTATGAAGACTCAAAATTTCACCACGTAGATGAAGGGGTTAGATGTCTTGGAATGAAATAATTTTGGTGGCGATGATCTGCATGGCGAGGAAACCACCTTCATAAAAATTAGCTCTTGCATCTTCTCTATGCGGGCCTTACAAGAAAAACCTCAATCCAATCACTGTTAAATTTTAATCAATTTTTTTAACAAAATTAGAGAAAATCTAAAGATTGAATTTTTGTGAGGATGTGGCAAAGATAATATATTCACTAAAAATCAGCCCGACCCTTAGGTCTTCTCCATGTAGGCCTCCAGAGCACTATACAAAATCATGCACACAAAAAATAATAGTGGTTTTATATAGTAATGCTAGGGAGAGAACTTTCTTATGAGGTTTTTAATTTTAGAGGAAGTTATAACGTCGCAACATGAGGCATATGTTCAAAACTTTTAAATTTAGGAGTTTTTCCCTTAGAGCATCTCCAAGGAAAAATGTGAATGTAGTAAAAAGTGGATGCCAAGTAAAAAAAAAAAAAAATCTTCGAATGCTGATGTGTAAAAATACACTTAGAAGATGATGTGGCAGTGACATGGGAAGAATTCCGTCAAGAGAAAAATACAGCTTTTAATTACCAAAATAATCCAACACAAAAAAAATCTAAGATTGTATTTCCTTTTTTTTTTAAAATAAATGTATTTTATTCAGATTTGTTAACCTAGTTGCAAAAAAAAGGGGAACGGCCAAAAGGCCCAAAATGATTTTTTTTTTCAGTCTGTTTAGTCCACCAAATTTTATGAGTCTATTTAGTCCAAAAATAAAATTTGGACAGATCTGCCCTTTAACTAATTTATTTTTTAGATCTGCCCTTCCACCTGTTCTTCCCTTCTTGATTTCTTTCAATCACTTCAGTTGTTTCACCACGTACAACCCCACTTTACCCTTCTCTCTCTCTCTCTCTCTTGCGACAAATCTCTGATAGTTAGTTACCCTAGCTTATTAATTAAGGGGAGTCAAACACACTAGTACTCCAACCTCCAAGTTGAAGAAGAGAGTTCATAGTGCCAAACATTGGCTCGAATCCAATATCCTTCAAGATATCTCTGCTCATCAGATCCTACAAATTGAGGAAGAGAATAAGGGAGAAATAGAAAAAGATCAGATTAGGAAAAAAAAAGGAGAAAGAGAGAAAAGAAGGAAAAGAGATGATAGAGAGAGAAGAGATGGACCTAAGAGAGAGAGAAAAGAAAGGAATGAGAAAGAGATAGAAGAGAGACGAAAAAAAAATTCAACATAGATCTATGCAAAAACATGCAAAAATGTTTTTGCATGATTGGTCAATGCAAAAACGTTTTTGCATGAATTATGCAAAAATATTTTTACAGGAACTATGCAAAATCATGTTTCACATAATAATTTAGCATATGCAAAAATATTTTTGCATGAACTCATGCAAAAACGTTTTTGCATAAATTTCGTGATTTTTTTTTTCCGAAAACCATTCTTAACTGGTCTAGTTTCAAAGATCTCAAAAAGTGCTTTCTAAATATATGAATTTTGTCAAAATCTGAATTTTAGTTGAAGAGATATAACATTTTAAAGTTTAAAAATAAAAAAGATAACTACATTTCTCTCCCATACAGCTGTACAAGTTTGAAAAAGACAAAAAAATAATTGACAAATATAATAAGGGTAAAACAAGAATATTAAAAAAGAAGGAATGGACTAAATAGATTTAGAAAAGTTTAAAAAGGACTAAACAGATTCAAAAAGCTTTAAAAAAGGTATTTCAATCTTATTAAAAATCTTGTGTACTAAATGGATTAAAAAAGTTATATATTGGATGTTTTGGCCATTATCCCTAAAAAATTTATTGGAAAATGTAACCCTAGGATCCCATCTTAGATGGCGCCCCATCAAAAATTTACTTGTCCTCACCTAATCACACATTAATGCAGCTTTTTCACGTGGTGTGAATAGGCATGTCTGATTTTGTGTTGCATGTTATACAAAAACTCTATAATTCAAAAGTACTACCACAACTTTAGCTGTGATAGTGCAGGTGGAATAATTAAACTAAGGGTAGTGCAGTTTGGACCGACTATTATACAAAAATGGTGTCTGATGCTTATGTGGCATGGTCGATTTCACTGCCATATAGGTTGGAAACCCCTTCAAAATACTTTTGGGAGGAAAAAGTGATGGATCTTACCCTGCCATATAAGCATTGGGCACCACTTATGTAAAATGATCGGTCCAAAAGGTATTATTGTTAAACTAATTTGTAGTGAACTGTACGATCGTGTAGTGTTTGAAGAAATCGCACAACTGAGTTTCTATTTCTTGGAATTTGATGGTTTTAGGGTTCTAGACTTGCTACATTTTCCTACTGCAAACTTTATTGCCTAGTCATCGCACTATTCTTAAATAATCTCACACTTCTCGTGATTTGCGTCATTCCCAAATTAACGCAAATACCATCCTAAATAGCCTTTGTAGTAAGGTTGGTAGTACACTTTGCAGTAAATACAACATCACTGTATTATCTAACCGTTCAGTCTGCTTTGGGAGAATATACTGTAAACTAGGAAGCACGGACACGGACACGAGGACATGGATACGACACGACACAGACACGACGACATGCCAAATCTAAAAAAAGTAAGATATAGACACGGCAATGATATATAATTAAATAATATATATTTTTATTAAACATTTATTCTAAAGATGAAATTTTTAAAGAATTCTAGAAAATCCATTGCACAAAGGGGTTTTGGCAATAATGATAGACAGAGAAATACAAAAAATATGTGTGTGCCATATTTCATTTCATTTTTTGAACATATTCACACATAATATCTCACAAAATATGTATTTGAAGTATCCACCATATGTCCGTGTGTCCAAGTATCGGATACATGTCCGACACAGACACGCGACTTCAAATGAAGTGTCCGTGCTTCATAAACTGTAAACATAAATTATTTGAAATCATATTTTGTAGGTACTGGTGCACTTTGATTTGTCTGATTATAAGCTTGAATCACATGATTAGGCGTTCTTTCATGGATGACAAATCTAACTTTGTTTTTTGGTGGTGTGTCAAACCTAACTTTTTACTAAACCCTATCGAGCACCCGACCAGGTCACCTTTCCCTTTAATCGATCGATTGATCCATGATCAATTGGTGGTTGTTGTTGAGAATAGCATCATATGGGAACAATGAAAACCCAGTGTAACCCAATATATTATGATAAAAAACTGCAGAGAATGGGGGTCGACCCAAAACAATTGAGTAAAAGGACCGGTCCTCTCATTTTTTTGATTATGCCCTGTATTACCCCCTTTCCCTTCCCAAACCGTAAGCCCATTTGAACCCAAATAACTCTCAAACTTGACCTGACCATGAAATATAAACATGTTCTTCCATTTTTCTCAAATATCTCATATGCAACATTCTATCGTATAACATCATTCCCTATGCAATAGATTGTTGCACATGGAATCATATGCAACATATTATGTCCCATAATATCATTCTTTAATGCAATAGATAGTAGCATATGAACTTATTGATTCCGTTTAAAACCTAGCCTTATCTTCACCTCCAAACTTGGATTCCTATCTCCTCCTCCGATGACGACTTCGTTGCCTCCTTTGAATTGAACTGCTGGGGTTTTTTGAGAAAGAGGAGAAGAGAAGGAAGATGAAGGAAAATAGAAAGAAAAGAGGAAAAATCGAGGAGGCTTGGACTCCAATCTCATCCTCCAATGATGACTTTTGTTGCCTCCTTTGTAGATTGAACTGTAGCGGAGAAGAAAAAAAGGAAGAAGGAAAGAAAAGAATCTTCTTGTCTTTTTGAACTTGTACATCTATTAGAGAGAGAAAGTTACTTTTTTTAACTTCAAAATGTTATATATTTTAAACTAAAAAGCACTTTTCGAGATCTTCGAAACTAAACCAGTTAAGAATACATATATTTTTTTTAAAAAAATTCACGAAATTTATACAAACATATTTTTACATAATGCAAAATTATTTTTGCTTACACAAAAAATATACAAAAATATTTTTGCTTACTGTTATGAGTAACAGATTTTAAAGAAATTTATATATATATTTGGAAAGCATTCATCGAAATCTTTACTTCTTTTTTTGGTGTTACCTGGTTTTGAGACTCGTAAATTCGAATTTGTAAGCAATCTAGATAAAATACTAGTTATTATAGAAGTAATTTTCTATTTATTTAGGGATAATTTGCGTTTAGACCCTAACTTTTGACCGGTTTTAATGTTTAGACCCTAATGTTGTCCAATTCTAAGTTTAGACCCTAACATCCATTTTTCCATCCATGTTCTATTTTTTTTCTTTTCAATTTTGCCCTCCATTCTTTAAGCAATCAACACTGACACCTGACAATAAATAATGCACGAACTATAAGACAGTGGCATATCAATGTTACATTAAATGCATTTTTAGGTTTTCAAAAAATATCCACGTATCACAATCATTAACAACTATCTAATGATTCTTATAAAAGGGACTCACATATCTTTTTACACCCCACCAAAATTAAATAATACACCCCACTCCTTCTACCATCGCATCATCTTCACTGCTGACCACCACCCTCACCGCCAGCAGGCATCCTCCATCATCCGCATCATCTCAGGTCAGACAAAAAAATTAAAAAAATTTCTCCTTCTTTCCCCACCACCTTTATCATCATCATCACCATCTCCACCGCCGACCACCACCACCTCCGTCCCAAAAAAAATGCCCTCTTCCATCACGTACAGTGAGAGAAGAGAGATAAAGAGATGAGAGAGGGGGAGAGAAAGAGAAGACAGAGGGAGGGTGGGACGGAGAGTACGGATCTGGAAAAAAAACCACGATCTCTCTCCCTCCCACTCTCTCTTCCCCTTTCTCTCTCTCTCCCTCTCACTAATTTCTTTTTTCTCTCACTGTGATGGCGGAGTGGAGCGGTGTTAATGGCGGATCTCAAAAGTACCAAGCCAAACCTAGAACCTCCATGACTAGGATCTCTAATCTCTGCTGCAAATTTCTCCTACGGACGTTGTCTTACGCCTCTATAAGTTCTCTTCTCCCCGAAATCTGACTGCTTTTGTTTTGTAAAAGTAGGTACTACTGGTTTTAATTTTTTTTTAAAATTAAATTGCATTTAATGTGACATACCACTGTCTTGATAGTCTGCATTGTCAGGTGTCAGCATTGATTGAAAAAAAGGACGGAGGGTAAAGATGGAAACAGAAAAGAGAGAAAACGAAATATGGATGAAAGAGTGGATGTTAGGATCTAAACTCATAATTGGACAACATTAGGGCTTAAACATTAAAACCGGTCAAAAGTTAGGGCCTAAACGCAAATTACCCCATTTATTTATGGAAAAATATTTTTGCAAACACAATTTTTAGTAACAGATTTGGAGAAAATTTATATGTTTGGAAAATAATCGTTAAAATCTCCACTCCTTTGTTTGATTTAACCTGGTTTTGAAGCATTTCAAATTTGAATTTGGATTCAATTCAGATAAAAAATTAGTTAAAAATATAGTTTTATGTTATGCAAAAATAAATTTGTATTTTTTTAAAAGAATTTTGTTTAGAGAAAAGTATTGTTGACTTGTCTCATTTGGAAATTTCTGGATGGATGCTTTCAAAAAATATAGATTTTGTGAAAAATTGATTTATATTTTTAAAATTATGACATTTTTTTATATAAAAAATAAAATTAAAAAAGAAGTAGTTAGTACTAACGTACAACTATAGTTTTTTTGTTTTTTTTTTTTTGGTACATGGGACTATTGTCGGAATTATAAAGACAATGCGAAGATATACCGCTAAGGCACTAACCGTTAGTAATGGTTGTATGAGAAGCGCATAGACACCGCCAAAATCATCAAAGGAGTCGCCACTACGGACGAAGAGAAGCTACCAATGCCAACATAATTAATTACATCGGTCAAACCTTGTAGTAATACCACAACCTACAAGGTTTGAACCCACAACCTCCCATGTCATACGGAGGGATGCTGACCAACCGAACAAGCAGTTGTTCTTATATATAATTAATGTTTACTTTGAGTTAGTTAGAGGATAATCTATCTAAACTTTATTTTTAGATTAAATAGATTTGTATATTATTTGGCCGACTAAAAATAAAATTATATACGGTATTTTGGACGCTATCCTAAAAAAAAAAAAATCAAGTAGGCAATCGTGAAGTTATCAAGAGGTCAGAATCTTACAAATATGGGGAGTAGGACCACTTCCCCCCAAATACTCATTTTCAGGATTAGAGTGGGTTTTCTATTCTTCCTTTATTAGCGATGGAGGGAGATGGGATTTGAACTACATCGACCTATTTGAATGGCCCGCAATGATCGCATGTTAAACCAGAAATCTATTAGATCTATTAAAATGTTAAACAACTACTACTTTGTCTCTCTATCGCCATTTTAGGGTTTTGAATCTTTTCTTTTTTCATCTAGTCTAGAGATCGTGCATCCTGCAGACATGGGGAGTAGGCCCACCATTTTAGGGTTTTAATTTTCAGAGGGAATCACGACGGGCTCTTTTTTAATTGCAAAGGATTGATCGATTCGATCAATTTGATCAGAAGATTCTCTGTGATATCGAAGTCCAAGTCACAGATAAAAATTCATGTCGTTATCCACCGATTTCGATTTCGTTTTCAGTTTGGATTGGCCGTTCTGCAAAACCATGGATTTAATCGCAATCAACTCGAAATCGGTCAAGAAGATTAACCCATTGGTTCGGACTCGGCAAACCATAAATGCAATATTGCAACTACATATGTATCGTCTGCATGCTCGCTTCGTGAAGCTGCAACTAATCAAACTCAGTTTGGGTATCAGAGGATCAAATTCGCATTGCCATTGTTGGATGGATAGGTAAAAGTAGATCATTACAAAATAGAAGAACCAAAAATTCAATTGGGTGACCTTCATAATTTGTTTTTTTATTTCTTTTGTTTTGTCTCTTTTGCTTGCTGTTTCAGACAACAGATAACATTTATTTACAAATAGTTTTTGTCTTTGCCAGCCAGGTACAAATTCAGTTGTGATTTTTGTTTTGTCTCTTTGATTCAGTTACTATTATTTATGCAATATGAAGTCTAAGGAATCAGAAGAAGTTGGTGAAACAGTCAATGTTAATGCTCTTTATAAACCCTTGAATGGTCGAATCGAATGGAAGTTAGTAGTAAGGAAGAAATGGATAACTGTAAGAGTGAGATTGAGATTGAGACTCCTTTTGCCAATGCCGGGTTGCTTAGTAGAATTTCGTTTTGGTGGTTGAATCCCTTGATGGAGAAGGGTAAGAAGAAGACACTTGAGGATGAGGATATACCCACGTTGCGGAAGGAAGATCGAGCGGAAACTTGTTACTTGTCATTCATGGAGCAACTGATGAAACAAAATCAAACTAAACCATCTTCCCCACCTTCAGTTTTCTGGGCAATAGTTTTCTGCTATTGGAAAGAGATTTTGATATCTGGGTTCTTTGCATTGCTCAAGGTACTCACTCTTGCGTCTGGTCCTCTGTTTCTTAGTGCGTTTATTGATGTTGCAGAAGGAAAGGAAGCTTTTAAACATGAAGGTATCATATTGGCTATATCGCTATTCTTGGCAAAATGCTTAGAGTCCCTATCGCAGAGGCAGTGGTTCTTTCGTAGTAGAATAATGGGCATTCGTATCAGGTCTTTGCTCTCAGCAGCTATTTATAGAAAGCAATTGAGGCTTTCTAATGCTGCGAAGACGAAGCATTCGGCTGGCGAAATAATGAATTATGTCACTGCACATGCTTATAGAGTAGGCGAATTCCCTTACTGGATGCATCGGACATGGACAACAATCCTCCAGATTTGCCTTGGATTACTGATTCTTGTCCGTGCTTTGGGGCTTGCAACTCTTGCAGCATTGATTGTAATAGTACTCACGGTGCTAATCAATAGTCCCTTGGCCAAACTACAACATAAGTTCCACACTAAACTCATGGTGGCACAGGATAAGAGGCTAAAGGCTATATCGGAGGCTCTTGTGAACATGAAGGTGTTGAAGTTGTACGCTTGGGAGACACATTTTAAGACTGTTATAGAAGGTCTGAGGAAAGAGGAATACAAGTGGTTGTCAGCTGTACAGCTGCGGAAAGGATACAATAGCTTTCTCTTTTGGGCATCCCCTGTTATGGTCTCGATTGCAACTTTTTGGACTTGTTACTTTCTTAAGGTTCCTCTAAACGCTAGTAACGTTTTCACTTTCGTAGCAACTCTACGTATTGTTCAGGAACCTGTTAGATCAATCCCTGAGGTTATTGGAGTGGTCATTCATGCAAAAGTTGCGTTAAGACAGATTGCAAAGTTTCTTGCTGCACCAGAATTGCAGAGTGGAAATGTCAGGCATGAGAGAAATAAAGAGGAACCTAAGCATGCTATTTTTATTGAGTCGTCTAATCTTTCATGGGAAGAGAACCAATCAAAGCCCACTCTAAGAAGCATAAACCTAGAGGTTAAACCTGGGGAGAAAGTTGCTATCTGTGGAGAGGTTGGTGCAGGTAAATCAACCCTCTTGGCAGCTATTCTTGAAGAGGTTCCAAAGATTGAGGGCACAGTGAGTTCTTATCCCCCACAATACTTTTATCTCTCTCTCTCTCTCTCTCTCTCTCTCTCTGTTTTTTTTTTTTTAATAACCAAGAATGGCATATCTCAACCATGATAGGCTAAACAAATCTTAACATCTGTTCCAAATGACCTACAAATTATTCGTAATTCCCTTCTTAGTGAACACCATGAATAATCATAAATAGGTAATTTGACTTTTTACTCCCTTCATTTTACAGATTCAAGTTTATGGAAAGATTGCCTATGTTTCTCAAACTGCATGGATACTGTCAGGAAATATACAAGAGAATATACTGTTTGGGTGCACCATGGATAAGCAAAGATACCAAGAAACACTAGAAAAGTGTTCACTCGTAAAGGATCTTGAGATGCTACCTTTTGGTGATCTCACTGAAATAGGAGAAAGAGGAATTAATCTAAGTGGCGGTCAGAAACAACGTATTCAACTTGCTCGGGCACTATATCAGGATGCTGATATATATCTAATGGATGATCCATTTAGCGCAGTTGATGCCCATACTGCCACAAGCCTATTTAATGTGAGATCACATTTCTCTTCTCCTTGCAATTTATGGTGCTGTTTATTTGTCTCCTGATGATGATAGCTATGTGCGGTGTGCAGGACTATGTAATGGGAGCTCTATCAGGCAAGACAGTCCTACTTGTGACTCACCAAGTCGATTTCCTTCCTGCGTTTCATTTTGTTTTGGTGAGTTTTACATTCAAATCCTTTAAACTGCTTTTATCATTCCTGATTCTTAATTTTCATATTTAAATGCATCGAAAATCTCCAAGACTCTTTGAAGAAGACATTTCAAGTGTAACAGGATACTTGCATTTATGAAATCAAAGGCCCTGCTTGGTACACGTTGTGATTCGCATTATGCAAATTTGTGCACAATAATAATGTGAAAATTTTCCCTTCCGAATAGTATTAAATATTGTCTATCAAAAACTGGGAGAAAGGAAAATGCAAATTTGCACCGCTTTTAACTACTTTCATATAGGTTATAATTTGATATGAATATTTGCTATCACATCCATTCTAAGCACCTGCTAATAGACGAACCGTCAAGAATATTTGCAAATGCAAATTTCACAGCATACAAAGCACAGCCAAAATGTTTCTAGTGAGTAAAAGGTACATATGAATTCAAGTCTGAAATAAATTATATAGGGAGAGTTAGGGTTGAAACCAACACCTGATATTAGTGTAGATTTGTCGAAATCTTCCCTCTGATATCACTAAAACACCTGATATGTATTACCATTTATTATAGAAAACTATTGAGAATAGTGAACTGGTTTGTGGTAGCTTCTTTATTCGATATGGCTTGAGTTAACCACAATTTGGTGGAGGAACTAAGAGAAAAATTGCGTCTTAAGTACAACTAAGTTCACTAAATTGGTTTGTATGTCTTGTGAGCCTTAGCCAACTTGGTAGCTATGTGACTGAGTCTATGTATACTGTGGATGCTGTTGCGTTAAAAGGCTATATTGCCAATTTAAATTACTTTTTTTTTCTTTAGTATCCCTATGAAAAGGAAGTTCTTATAATCTGCAGTTAATATTGTGAAAGCATTATATGATTCTATCTTAACATGCTGAAACAAACTTTGTTTTCTTGACAGTTGATGTCGGATGGGGAAATCCTACATGCAGCTCCATACCATATGTTGTTGGCTTCTAGTCGAGAATTTTGTGATCTTGTCAATGCACACAAAGATACAACTGGTTCTGAAGGGTTCCCTAAGGTTGTTTCTCCTCAAAGTTGTGGAAACTCTACTACAGAGATATGGAAAAGTTATTTTGAGAAACAGCTCAAAGAATCACTTGGACAACAATTGATTAAGCAAGAAGAGAGAGAAACTGGGGACACCGGTTTGAAGCCTTACCTACAGTATCTTAATCAGAATAATGGTTTCGTTTACTTATCCTTGGCAAGTCTCTCCCAACTCATCTTTATGGTTGGCCAAATATTACAGAACTATTGGATGGCTGCAAATGTTCACAACCCTCAAGTCAGCAAATTGAGACTGATCGTTGTATACTTGCTGATTGGATGTAGTTCTATGTTCTTTTTACTTGTTAGATCTCTTTCTACCGTTGCTTTGGGTATCCAGTCATCGAAGGCTTTATTTTCTCAGCTATTGAACTCTCTCTTCCGCGCACCAATATCTTTTTATGACTCTACACCTTTGGGAAGGATACTGAGTCGGGTAAGAGTCACCAAAGTTAGAACTAACTGTAAATTTTTCTCTGAGAAGTACGTGAGGCTAATGTTTTTATGTTTCTTATGTAGGTCTCTTCTGATTCAAGTATTGTAGACCTTGATCTCGCACTCAGCTTTGTATTAGCCATGTCAACTACGACTATGACTTATACCAATCTCGGGGTATTGGCTGTTATTACTTGGCAAAGCTTGTTTGCCTCCATTCCTATGGTATATATGGTGATATACTTACAGGTAAAATACAAGGATTTTCTTATTAGGTTCTCTGGACATCGGAATATTTGGATCAAAATTGAAGAGTCGGAGATGCACTATTGGCTTCCTTTTCCATATACATAACATTTCTTCTTCTTTTCTTTTTTTTATTAGTTATACATAACAAAGAACCTATCATTTGATAAGATTGCACCATAAGACATTACTGTGATATTTTTATATCATGGATACTTATTTAGTTAATGCATTAGACACAAGTAAAAATTATATCACAACCACCTAGATTATCTATTTCAAATTTTTTCGACCCAGTTAATTGTAAGCACAACAATATACTCTATTTATTGGATGCGAGGATGTTCATACAAAAATATGAAGAGTAGTGTAGAAGATCTGTTTTGATATCTCGCTCCAGAGAAAGAATAAGAAGGAAAAAGGTAAACAGACACAATTTTGTTGTGTATACTAGTGTATCGAAGAGGCAAGCTTATGGCTTCTTCTATCTTCTCTTTGGGTCCAAGTATTAGTGTGGCAGTTTGTTTTACTTTGGTTGCCTTTTTTCTAGAGACTTATCTTTGTTGAAATCTACTTTTTCCCAATAGAGATACTACTCCGCTTCTGCAAAAGAGTTAATGCGTATTGATGGAACAACTAAGTCTATGGTAGCAAACCATCTTGGGGAATCCATAGCAGGAGCAATGACAATCAGAGCTTTTGAGGAGGAAGACCGATTCTTTGCTAAGAATCTCGAGCTCATCGACAAAAATGCTAGTCCTTCATTTCACACTTTTTCTGCGAATGAGTGGTTGATCCAACGTTTGGAAACACTAGGTGCCATTGTCCTTTGCTCCTCAGCACTTGTGATGGTTTTGCTTCCTCCAGGAACCATTGGTTCTGGTAGGTGTATATATTCTTTTTTGCCAGTTGTTACACTTATCTGCACACTCCATGTTTAAATGTTTTATTTTTATTTCTTTTTGTAATTTGAGATTGGCAAAAGAAGCATTGATTGTTGATATCTTTAGCAACCATTCAAATTCTTTTTCTCTTAATTGATTCACCAAACTGATATATTCTTATTATGTAAGTCCACCTTTTCTCGTGTAGGTATTTCAGTATTTGTCGAATGAACCATTTTCTGATTGCAGGATTTATTGGAATGGCATTGTCTTATGGTCTTTCGTTGAACGTGGCCCTTGTCTTCTCTACTCAAAAACAGTGCACACTAGCAAATCACATCATTTCTGTAGAAAGGCTAAACCATTATATGCACATATCTAGTGAAGGCCCAGAAGTCATTGAAGGAAACCGGCCCATACCCAGTTGGCCCGCTGTTGGTAGAGTGGAGATCCATGATTTGAAGGTAAACAGTGTGAAATATCTTTGTAAATTTGCAGCTTCATGTTTAATGATAAGTTAGTATACTGCTTACTGAGGAAATTGATTTCAAGCAGATCAGATATAGGCCTGATACTCCACTTGTTCTTCATGGGATCAGTTGCACCTTTGTAGGAGGGCACAAGATTGGGATTGTTGGCAGGACCGGCAGCGGGAAGACAACTCTGATAGGTGCTTTGTTTCGTCTGGTGGAACCAGAAGGGGGGAAAATTATCATTGATGGCCTTGACATCTCCACGATTGGGCTTCATGATCTAAGATCACGATTAGGGATCATACCTCAAGATCCTACTCTTTTTAATGGTACAGTGAGATACAATTTAGATCCCGTATCTCAACATACTGACCAGGAAATTTGGGAGGTATTTTTGCTGCTTATATATTGTAACTTGCTGTTTGTACTAGTTTGAATTGTAGTAGTTCACAAAACACATGTTAATGGTCTTATACATTTCCTCACCCAGGTGCTTGGTAAATGTCAGCTTCGAGAGGCTGTTCAAGAGAAAGAAGAGGGTTTGTCTAGTCCAGGTAAGTATTCAAGTTTTGGGGGCAGTTATTTATTTTTTATACTTAATAGGAATCAGCAATAACCTTTACATTTTACAGTTGTACAAGATGGAGTAAACTGGAGCATGGGACAAAGGCAGTTATTTTGTTTGGGCCGAGCTCTGTTGAGGAGAAGCCAGATATTGGTGCTTGACGAAGCCACTGCTTCAATCGACAATGCAACAGATTCCATTCTGCAGAAAACCATACGGACAGAATTCGCGAATTGTACAGTGATCACAGTGGCCCACAGGATTCCAACTGTGATGGATAGTACAATGGTGTTAGCCATTAGTGATGGTAAAGTTTTACACTTTTAGCTATTCAAATAATAGAACTCCATTTCCCAGTGTTCTTTCCTTACCATTGACCATCATAACCAAAGATACTAAATTTTTTGATCAGAAAAAAAAAAAATGATAAAGGTATCCATTAAATCGTCCGACGTCCATACTTTTCAATATAAGTCTACCATTAATGGGGTTAGGAACTCCATTTCTAGCTCGTATGACCTTCTGAAATAAGAATCTCTTTACTAAATATATTGAACTTGACTTTTGAGCTTGTCAAATGAATCGTGCTGAGTGGTATTTGTTGTTTGGGACTTTGGGCAGTACGGCCCTACATGAATACTAATGAATTTTCCATATTATCCTAATGTTTTAAATTAAAACTGACAAAAAATCATAAAAATTTCTCTGTACATTTCTCCAGGAAAAATAGTAGAGTATGATGAACCAATGAAATTGATGAAGAGGGAAGACTCACTGTTTGGGCAGCTAGTCAAGGAGTACTGGTCTCACTTCCACTCTGCAGATTCATGGTGAAAGCTTACCAATATAATTATCTCTGTTTTTTCTTTGTTTTGTTTTTGTTTTTGTTTTAATGTGGGGATAATGTTCTCAATCATGTAGTTCATTCTGTCAAAAAATGTATTCATTCTGAAATTTTTAATGGAACATTCTTTTTCCTGTTAGCTTTCAAAGATCTCGATCGTGATGAGGTTGAGTTTCTGACTGGGTAAATTAATTGTTTCTTAAGTTCATCCATACAGAAGTTTCAAGCCTAAACTCATTTTGAAATGTCCCCCAGTGGCCAATGCATGCAATCTGTTATGATCATAGTCTCTTTGGTAACTCTCTCTCTCTCTCTCTCTCTAACCGGAAGCTCAACCATTTTGGACTAGCAGGATCCAGGAGAGACGGCTTTATCCACTGCAATAGGAGCAAAGGATGATGATAAGGACCGTGTTACTGGTAAGCTCAAGCGCGAATTTTTTATTTTATTTTTTTATATCAGAGCTTAAATGCGGATTCGCATAAAGGAATTTAGTTTCCCATCTCTAATTCGGGAGAATTCACATATCCACTTTTGAATGCGAAAAATAATTAGTCGATGCTGAAATATAGAAGTAGCCGTAAAGGAGATAGTATGTGGATGCATCGAAAACAACCAGTCTCACATCTCATTTGGGTAGGGATGGTAATTCGTCCCGACTCCACTTGTTTTGGCCCCAACCTTAAATGGCAAGGGTTTGGAAGACAGTTTTCTGTAAAAAAAAAGGTGGACAAGGTTTTAAACATTAAACCCGAGCCAGGTTTAGAAGGAACTAGGTTTGGATTCTGCTTGCCCCGGCCTGATTATGTAGTTGTGCTTCTAGTATCGTGGATAACATCTTCACCAAAAATCAAATGAAAGCTTAAAAAGATTTTCTGATTATGTAAATACTCGTGTAGTCACGTGCATATATGACGTACATTTTTGGAAACAATCAAGACAGAAGCGAAGAAAATGATAAAGCAAAACATGAGGGAAGCTTAAACACTTTGGAAAGTAGGGAAAACGGTGACAACCTCCATGAATTCAGGGTCATTTGCCATAGCCTTCAATATATTGAGAGAATGGCAAGCTTCAAGGTCTACACTCCCTTCAACCGCTCCAGGAGTCGCTGTAATCTTCCCTTGGCGCTTATTAGAGATTCCGCCTCGCACTGCAACCGGCTGCCCCCAACCGAAATCATTGCCATGCATGTTGAACCTAGGAGAACCCCCTGTCATCAAAGTAGATGATACAATGCCAGTACGAGCCTGCAACACAGGTTTCTCCACCCAGGACTCACAATAACTTCGAATCGTTGCGTCATTGTAGGACATAATCACCTTCTTCAATAACAAAGCTCCCCAGCCAATTCCCCTTTCAAGCAATTCACCAACATTAGCAGTTGCTTCCCCAATCAGAAATGAGCTGCCGAAGTACCCTGCAGGCAAAGGTGGATTCAACCTGGCTCTGGTCCCTATCACTAATCGGTAACTAGTCTCTTCTTTGGGATCTAAACATCTAGCGCGCGTTACAGCTACCCAAACATGAGCCAACAAAGCTTGAAAAGAGGATATATTTTGATCTGCCTCATTCTCTGAGTTGGCCTTTGCTTTAAGTCTTGCAATGTTCTCTTGTGTGAAGTGAAAGATTCTCACTTCAAATGATGGAGGTGGAGTATATCTATATCTTTCTTCAAAATGCTCATCGTCGATGGAGAAAGGGAGGTGAATTGGGTAATCTGTGTCTTTGGGAAACCAGCGTTTGAGAAATGGAGGACGTGAGACATAATCTGATATGCCTCTAGAGATTTCGGACAATGAATTTAAAAAATGCCAAAATGACGTGCCGTCGCAGACGCTATGATTTATGCTGCACCCTATAAAGATTCCATCAATCAGTTCAGTTACCTGTACGGAAAGCAATGGTTGGGATCGACCTTCATGGTTGATTACTCCTTTGAGGGAGAAGAAGGACCAAACTACATGGGGAACGTAGGTTGGGACAAGGATGTCAGCTACAGTTAAGTCCGCAACAGCATGGATGAACTCTGCACCAGCAGAGTTGCAGTTAATATAGACGGAGGTGGTACCATCATCATGTTTTGTGATAGCAAGACGACCTGCGAGAGGGAAGAAGTGATCGAGCGTGCGCGAAAGAGAGTTCTTAAGGTGATTGATCATATTTGTTTCTTTTTGTTCAAATTGTTTGTTGCATTTTGGGTTAGTGAAGAGAAGACCCCTTTGCATGTACTGATGTGGGAGCAACATGAGATCCCATACAGTTAAGTCTATCCGCTGAGTAGTCGTGTCACTGTGACTCGCCGGTCGGACTGTTGTGGTCGAAACATAGCGAACCTCTTCACAACCCATTGTCTCTTGGTCCTCTCTATTTGTTTTGAGAGATTGAGTTCAAAACATTGAAACGAGATGAACAATTACTAGAGAAACTGGGATCGCTAAGGACAAATATGACTTCAGGTGGAGTCGGCGTGTCTTACGTGCACATGCTATAAAAAGAAAATGTGTATTACTTGTTAAACAGACTGTTTTTAAATCAGTCACCAACTTATTTTGTGGAGTCAAGATCCTTGGTCCCCATTAATTTGTATGTCCCCTCCTCGTGTCCATCCTTAATTTTACTTCGTGGGGGCTGGGGGCTCATATAGAGACTATCTAAGTGCTGATTTTTTTATAAATACGAATGCACCGTCTCAACCTAAGCAACGAGACCACAACACGAAAGGGGAGGATATGGCGAAAGTGTGGAGCGAGATTTCGAAGTAGGAGCATCACCTTTTTACAGCAGTTCTGGTTTTTAAGTTCGCGACATTTGTGCCTTGATAAGACCGGAGTCTGAATTAAGTCGATTAATCTTCCCTTCTTCCTTTGGATCGTCCGATTCCTACCAAATACATGATAGTGTTAGTGGATCACGCACTTGATAGGTCTACAAATTAAATTGAATTAAAAACATATTATTCTCTTTTTTCAAAAATAAAATATATTTTATTTTATATGAAGTTCGAATATTTTATGATCGTAAAATATTATACAGTTGGACCAACTAATTATAAGATTCGAAATGTCAGCAACTAATTTGAGCCACAAAATACAAGCTACAGCTAGCGGAGGGTGAAATAAGAAAAATTTATAATAGTTAGTTTTCAATGTAAAATTTATGGAATAAGTTTACATGGCCCTCCAAAGAATATAATTCTGCCAAACCGAACATATTTTTGTAGAACACACTTCTTTGCCATAGCATTAAGCATTAAGGAAATGTTCTAACTTAAAAAAAAAAAAATCAAATTTAGATACATATATATGCACCTCTATGTTTTCAAAGTACATAGATATTAATGGAAGGAAATAAGTTTATGTATGGTAATACCGTATTAGGGTTTTTCGTTCTCCTTTGAGCTAACCTAAAAAAGAAGCGCGGAGATAGAAATTCAGAACCTTGCAGCTCAGTGTAGTGATTCACATTTTCTGGTGTTGGCCATAAATGAGATGATCTAAGAACTAAAAGAAAGAGGGAGAGAGAAGAGAGCGGTGAAGTCATAAGAGAATGAGATGATCCAAGAACTAAAAGAAAGAAAAGATGCTGTAACGTTTAGTGCCAAACTTTCAACACCTAATGGATTTCATGCATGGAAGATGTTGCTACGTGTCACAATGTAAAACACAAATGGAGATGAGTTTGTTGTATCACTTTTGATTGATTCTAGCATAGTAGTTTTTTTTTTTAATATAAATTGTTTTTACCCTCAAATTTGCTAATTGAAAAATCACTTATCCCCTCAAATCCGTGCACGTGATTTCACGTGATGTAATGAAATGACCTAAATACCCATACACTTAACACTCTTAAAAAATGACCTAACCATAGTAGCCAGAGAACATGGGTTAATAGTAACACGTGTTACGATATTGTATGACTACCTTCTCTAACTCTCATTAACACAGCCACCACGACCACCTTCCTCGCCGCCATTAACGCCACCACTAACCCATCGCCATCAAAACCATCACCACCAACACAACAGCCAATAACCTCAAAATACAGAGCAACCAGCAACATCAATACCCCAAAAAATCTCACCTTCACCAAAAACCTAAAAAATCACTAGCACCACCAAAACCCCCAAAACAGCGCCACCACCAATAACCTTAAAAAAATTGCTGCCACCGTCCCAATCAACACCTTGGTTTCATTGACATGTAAATCACAAGAATTTGTAAGAGTTAGATGTATCGTTAATCTTACCTGGATACATTCTTAATTAAAGCAGTCAAATGCTTTGTTTCATCCTCCATATATCAAGCAAATGCTTCCCAATTTGGTGCAACATTAAAATGCATTATTTCATCCTCCATATACCAGGCAAATGCTTCCCAATTTAGTGCAACATTAGATTGAATTTTATTAAAATTTGAGCTTCCATTTAACCCCACAACTTCACGGTCCCTCTAAACACCAAATTGGGGTTATAAGTTTACCATATCATCTGGTCCACTTTGAGGATTTGATGAATTCCAACTTAGCAAACCACCATGATTCCTAAGATTACAAGCTAAAGACTTGACATACCCTCCGTCCCTCCTATTGCTCTTGATGTTGTGGTATTCACTATTGTGGGTCTGCAAAAGAGATCGGGAAGCCATCAATAGATGCGAGAGATGAAAACAGAGGAAGAAAAGTGGGTGAGATATGATTTGGGGAGAATATCAAAATGTCCATAAAAAGTCCAAGGTGGTTGAAGATTGGCGGAGACAATTGGTTTTCTGATTAGTATGTAGTCGGTGGTAATTTTTGGGGGTGGTGACGGTTATATTGTTAGAGGTGGACTTACAGATTCCGGTTAAATATGTTACCGGCCAACCTAAAGCAACTTTGAAATCTCTCCTCTTCGATCTTCGAATTCTAATACACAAAGTTGAGGTTTCTTCTTCAAGTTCGAAGATTTCTTATGCGATCTTCAGATTCTTCGAACATAGGATGGAGTTGATCGACTATTTCACAACGACAAACATGGTTTGCAGAGAAACAGTTGCTTCGACATGAACAATGAAAATGGTGTTTCTAACATTAGGTCGACTATTATATTGTAATCTTAGTCGTTGGTAAATTAGGCGCTAGGATGAGGCCACATGTCTAGTTAACCCCAGGACTACACTTGGGTTGGGTTACTAACATAAGAGGGTATTTACGTCTTTTTTTAGTTCACATGACGCGAGTTTGACCAAATGGATGGTCAATTAACGTTAACGGCTTGAGTAAGGGGATAAGTGATTTTTTGAAAGATTTAGGGGGTAAGTGATTTTTCAATTAGCAAATGAGGGGATAAAAGACAATTTGCTCTTTATAAATCTACTCAAAACTTGTTAAGTTGTGACCTTTCATTTTTTTTAATTAATTAAAACCCTTCCACTACTAATACTATCACCGACCAACCCAACCACCACCACCACTTCTGCTTCATCCTCCTCATCTTACCCACCATTTCATCATTTCTTTCTCTCTCTTCTTACCCCTCCCAAAAAAATCTCTCTTCCTTCCATTCTTTCACTTTCTCCGATGATGATCATCATACATGGTTTCGCCGATGATCTTCCCAACCCTCTTTCCACTTTCTCTCTCTTCACCTCCTCTCTCCTTCAATCTACCCCTGAATCCTACCCTCTCGAAAACTCTTTTCAGTAATTTCCTCTTCTCACTTTTTCCTTAATCTTTCAGTCCACGTCTACTTCATCGATTTCTAAATCCTTCACTTTCTCTCTCCTCTCTCATCTCCTCTTTTCTCTCTCTTCAAATTTCAGTCTCTATTCACATCAAACTCTGGCTTCTTCTCTCTGATTCTGAATCTCTCCTCCAATCTTTCATTACTACCGCTCATTTCTCTGTTTAATTTTAGATCATCAAATCTAATCTTCACCATCTCTCCATCTTGATGTTTTTCAATCCTCAAAAATCATCTCAACCGTCCACCATTTTAATGATGGTGGTAGTCCTTGATGGTAAGGGAAGGGTTTTAGCTAGGAAAATGAAAGGTCACCACTTAATAAATTTTGGGTAGATTTATAAAAGACTAAAAAAAATTACTTAGACTACAACTAATTAAAAGTGGAAGTAACACTAACAACACTTTTTTTTTTTTCATTGTGAAGTTCATTCAGATTATACTTTGTCATGTAGTACGTGCATGACAGCAGATAAGAAAAAGTTATACATAGGCATACTAAATTAAATTTCAAACGCATTGCAACAAAAAAGAAAAAAAAAGTAAAAAATTACAAGGCGAGGAAAGACTGAAGCTTAATAAATGAATGCTATTTTGTGCACCACACTCTAAATCATGTGAGGTGCACGTTACCAATTATCATCCTAACCCGAGTGCTATTTTGTGCACACTCATCTGTTAGGAGGTGTACTAAACGCTTAGCCAATGAATATGATGGTGATATGCATGGTGGGTGCACAAAAATTGCTCTCTCTAACTCTCCAATGTTTTTCAGTAAAAGGAACTTTATAACTGGATACGATTAGATGATGGCTGTAATGTGGGTGCACAAAATAACACTCAGCTTAAATGCTCGGAAAGGGAGGTACGGTAGTGACAGCATCCATGAACTCGGCGTCATCCTCCATAGCCTTCAACTTATCGAGAGAAAGGTAAACTTCAAGGTCTACACTCCCTTGAATCGGTCCAGGAATTGCTGTAATTTCCCCTGGGCGCTTGTTAGAGATCCCACCTCGCACCGCAATCGGTCGTCCCCAACCGAAATCATTGCCATACATGTTGAACCTTGGAGATCCCCCTGTCATCAAAGTGTTAGCTGATACAGTGCCATTAAGAGCCAACAACACAGGCTTCTCCACCCATGACTCCCAATAATTTCGAATCGTTGTGTCATTATAGGACATAGCTGCCTGTTTCAATAGCAAAGCTCCAAAACCATGTCCCCGTTCGAGCAACTCACCCACATTAGCAGTTGCTTCCCCAATCAGAAAGGAGTTGCCGAAGTAGCCTTCCGGCAATGGTGGACTCAACCTGGTTCTGTTTCCTACTACTATTTGGTAAGTAGTCTCTTCTTTCGGATCCAAACACCTAGCTCGGGTTACGGCTACCCAAACATGAGCCAACAAAGCTTGAAATGAAGAAATTATATTTTGATGATCAGTCTCATTCCGATCTGAGTTGGCCTTCGCCTTAAGTCTTGCAATGTTTTCTGGCGCAAAGTGAAAAATTCTCACTTCGAATGAAGGTGGAGTACTATATCTGTATGTTTCTGCGAAATGTTCGTCGATGGAGAAAGGGAGGCGAATGGGGTAATCTATATTTTTAAGAAACCAACGTTTGAGAACGGGAGGACGTGAGATATAATTATAATCTGATGATGAACTTTTAGAGATCTCAGACCATGAATTTAAGAAATGCCAAAACGATGAGCCATCACAAACACTATGGTTTATGCTGCATCCTATAAAGATGCCGTCAATCAGTTCTGTTACCTGTACTGAAAGCAACGGCTGGGATTGGCCATCATAGTTCATTACTCCTTTGAGGGAGAAGAAGGAGCGAACTATGTGGGGAATGTAAGTTGGAATGAGGATGTCAGCTACGGTTATGTCTGCAACGGCATGGACGAACTCTGCACCAGCAGAGTTGCAGTTGATATAAACAGAGGTGCTGTCGTCGTCCTCATGTTTTGTTATAGCAAGACGACCTGCGAAAGGGAAGAAGTGATCTAGCGTGCGCGAAAGAGAGTTCTTAAGGTGATTGATTATATTTGTTTCTTCTTGTACAGATTGTTTGTTGGATTTGGAGTTAGTGAAGAGAAGACCCCTTTGCATGTATTGATGTGGTAGCAACATGAGATCCCACACAGTTAAGTCTATCCTTTGAGTTCTCTCACTGTTACTCGCCGCCGGTTTGATAGTGCTGGTCGAGACGTAGCGAATCTCTCCACAACTACCCATTTTCTCTCTCTCTCTCTCTCTCTCTCTCTCTCTTTCTCTCTCTCACTGCTACTTTGAGTTCAAACTTCAATGAATTATAGGGGATTGAATATGTAGATAATAGAGAATTAATGTATCCTATTTATGGATAACCGCAATCAATTAATTATAATAAGTCTACAGGTGGAAAGGACCACTACTTTTTTATTAGTAATGCTAGCGGACTCCAGAATGACCTTTTTAATGAAGACTCCTTCAACTACTCTCTTGCATGTCGGATCAAAATGGTAATGACTTAAAAGAATTGATTTTTTTGTGAGGATAGTCTCTTCACCCCCGGACATCATCTTTACAAAAACCTATATCATTTTAAAACTCATAATCCCCACAGTTTTAGGATGGAAAATTTAATCGTAAATTTTAATGGATTAAAATATCAATATGTATATAGATGATTACTAAGTATTAAAATGATACGGATTTTGGTGATGATGATCTTCGTGATGAAGAGACCATCATCACAATAATCATCTCTTCCATCATCTTAATATGGATCCCACATGAAAATGAGTCGGTAAAGAGGTCAGTTTAAGAGTCTGTCTAGCATTACTTCTCCTTTACTTATTATTTTCCTTTATTTATTTATGAGAGAGGATCAAGATATATCGTTATTCATACATTATCTGTGGGGGCCAAATAAAGTTGAGCTAAGGGATGATATTAGGTAAGGATGTTCTCCTCACTATGTTGATCATCCTCACAAAAAATTAGCACATTCTATAACTTGTTTCTCCATCATCCGGTGATTGGAAATCAATAAATATATCAATGCTAATTAAGTTATTCATTTTACAGTTGATTTTACTCAATGGATTAATTATGGGGTTACATGTTTTAGAATGTGCTAATTTTTCGTAAAAATGATCCACATGATGAATAGAATATCATAACTTAAAATAAGCCATTCAATCATCTTTATGTGACCCTACAAACCAATGTACGTATGAATAACAATGTATGCGCTCTCTTTATTTATTTATTTATTTATTTTTTTTGAAGGAAGAGAACTAATGTTCAAGATAAATATTTTTTAAGGAATAGATACACGAAACTAAGTATGTGAGAAGCACAATGAAACCGCTAACAACATTACATTAGGATCAAAGCCATCACCAATAAAACCGCCACGTAAGGACTATGAAAACAACCATCAACAGGCTATATATATATTTATTACTAGAATTATATTGACGAAACTTAATGGCAAACCACTCACTCGAAAAGTTTCGATTCCATGGGGAATAGATGAGGTCAAGTGAATTGTTTATTTATTTATTATTTATTTAATCGTGATAAATTCACGTGGATAAGTGGTTTTTTTTTTCTGTTTTTTTATGTCGTGTAGCGGTGTAGGTTTTTATCAAAAAAAAGTACCGGTGTAGGTTCTTATCAAACAAAAGTACCGGTGTAGGTGAGTTCAAGTGGGTCGTTTATTTGTTTAATCCTCATAACCTGTCCATTTCTCGTAAATAAGTAGTTTTTTTTTCTGTTTTATTTTTATTTTTATGGCGGATAGGTGAGTTCAAGTGGATCGTTTATTTGTTTATTTATTTATTTTTCTTTTATTTATTATCAGTTCAAGTGGAATCGCGGATTGTTAGTCGGTGCCCATATTGTGTAATTAGCGTTGTCAATGGATATTTGAAAATCCAAAGTTCGATTCGAATTCGCATTCGAAATTTTAAATATTATTTGAAATTTCAGATTTTGAATATTATATTTTGGATAATTTCATTATCGGATACAAATTTGGATAGAGCTTGTCGGATCCATAAATATTTGAACCGATAAGTAATACACAATATAAAAGTTATGTGCATATAACAAATAAAAACTAAAACTAGCATTCTCAGCCTCTCTTATTCTCCTACTTCCACCTTCCACTTTCTTCTTTTTTTGTTATTTGGAATATGAGTTACATACCCTTGCATGGAAAAAAAATGACAGGAAGGATAATTTTTTTTTTGGGAGTTTACCAATTAACAAATAAAAAGAAAAACGGCGGCCTTGCTAGCCTTGGGTCAGAGCGGGAGCTTGTGTACACTTGGGGGATCAACAAATTTGAACCCAACTTCATCCCCCATATCATTCAATGTCTCGAAAGAAAAGTAAGCTTCAATGTCTACACTCCCTTCCACTGGTCCAGGAATCGTTGTAATCTTGTCATCGTGCTTGTTAGAAAATCCACTTATTCGAACTGCAATTGGTTTTCCCCCAACAGAAATCGTTTCCATTCATGTCGAACCTTAGAGAACCTCCACTCACCAAAGTAGTATATGGAGAAGCCAAGACAGGTTTCTCCATCCATGTCTACCAATAACTTTTAATTGCTACTTCATCATGGGACATAACCATCTGGTTCAATAACGAAGCACCCCACCCAAGCCGTCTTTCAAGCAGCTCACCTGTTGTAGTAGCAATGAACCTAGCTAGGTTGGGTATATTAGGAATTTCAGGGAAATCGCCTCAATCACACACAATCTACGATACGAATCAAATTTGCAAAACAAGTACGAAAGAACGAGAAACAAACAAACCACGCACATCACAAGATTTACGTGGTTCGGCACAGGCGATGATGATCCTTTCTACTATATGAAAATAAAGAAGAAACAGTTACAAGAGACTTACCTTCAATGGCAGCCCACACACCACAAGAGAAAACCTCACAACCCCTTACAAGAGAAACCTCAATGTTGTCAAGACCTAACTCACAACCCTCTCTCAATAGTTAAACGCCATATGGCAGCCCTAAAGGATTGCTGACCCTTCTTCTCCCTTGTTCTTACACTAGCTTGTCTCTCACGCTTCTCTCTCTATATCCTAGAAGACCCCAATAAACCCTTATTTATAGGCGTACACGAGTTCTTCACGAAATAGGAAGAATCACAAGTCCAAAAGGACTCAAAATAGCAATTTTCGCAAGTAAACTGCCATAATCTCCAGCTGGTATCGATACCCCATTTGGTGGGTATCGATACTAGGCACATCTGAAGTGCCTCTACCAAAGTAGTATCGATACCCCTCCTTTTGGGTATCGATACCCAAGTGCCCTGTTTTGGTTTTACCAAAACTCTACAAATCTCCACCTTTTGGTAAAATCCCACTTTATGTACCTGTTCTTCACTTCACGTACATCATCGCCACCTTGTTGTGCCTTACGACGCCTCCATATGTAAGATCTTGATCGATCCTATATCATCAGTGCCCTGTAGATAACCTCACCTCACTGCCTGCCGATGTTGTTCTCCCAAATTTGCCAAATAATTAACAACACGGACCGCCAGTGAAATGTCAACTTGAGTGCACATTACCACATGGACCAAGCTACCAATTGCACTACAATCCTCCATATTAAACTCTATTCTCCACCGAGATCTGACCGTGTCAACCTCCACCATGCTTGTAACAGTATTAAGCATGTCTCTAGCGTATAGCAGTAAGACAATCAGGGAACCACCTAGTAGCCTTTTGAAATACACACAGTTATCACACAAACTGCATGTAAACTTCCGATCCTAAATCACTGTGTCAAATCTCTTGTACAATTGCCTTAGCGATTTCTTCAGTTCATATAAGAACTCCTTCGATCTAAACACATGATTCACTTTCCCTGCAACACCAACATAACTTCCAGGCTGTGACAATTTAATATCTTCCTCCAAAATACTCTTTAAGAACGCTGTAAAGACTTCGAGTTGCACTGACTCTAAGTCCATATATCCCACTATAGCCAACAAGGCACGGTTAGAAGTGTGCTTTATTAGAGAGTAAACTTCATACACACCTTCTCTTTGTGCATCGCCCTTGACTATCACTTGTGTCTTATACCGTGTGTCGATTTTGCTTCGAGTTGTATCCTTCTTAGTGAACACCCATTTGCACCCACCTGCATTGCTTCCCTTAGGTAGCTCCACAAATATCCAAGACATGTAAAGAGACTTCATTTCTTCACCCATCACTGCTCTCAACTTATCTTCATAAGCCAACAATGCATAGACTACGACATCTTCATAGCCATACCAAACTGATGCTCTAATGGTTTTCCTCTTCCTTTCACTAACAAAGAACTTTCACTTCCTGTTGTTGCCGAGATCCCCTTATAGGAATCTCTTCCTCATCTACATCTTCTGACGTAGAATCCATGTGAAGTATAACCTTAACCTACCCAGAATCACCAACACTCTCCTCCACCAAAGTTGAACTCTGTTTGCTAGGATGATGCAAAACAGACTCCACATATGTAGCACCCTTTCTGAATACAAACTTGTGGCTCTTTAGACACCACAATTTGTCACATTTGACTCCATCTTCACAGCCCATAACCATTTTCTTCAACAATGGGTCTAGCTTACTTTCCCTAACATGAAAATAAGTAAAATCCTCACATATAAAAATGGAATCATAACCAGCAAAATTACATAAACATACCTCAAAATATGTCCCCAACTCGATGGCTGTCGATGGTGATCTGTAGATGAGATAGCATGCCGGTATAACTTCTTCATCCCGAAATTTATTACCCAATATGCACCATGCTATCTCCTTCCTTTGAGATGCTTCTTTCGCCGTGAAGTGCTTCACTATGCTTTCAATCTGACAATACTCTTTCATGGGAACATTCACAAATTTTAAACTCCAATGACGGACCTAAGCCGCCACCCTTTCTTGTCAGTCTGGGTCTTCATCATAGTCCTCCACTTCGATAAACTTCTAACGACTTTTCCTACCTTCATGACATATGACCACACTCTCTTAGGTAAGTCGTCAATGACAGAAAATCTCGTACCTTCGTTAAAAGGCCTCCACACATCCTAACGGATGTCATCCAAAGTAATAAAATAATAGACACTATTGTCAAGTTTCATCCTATTCCAGTTTCCATAAACATACCGTTCACAAAACTCACCTTTGGCAATCTCCAACCTGTTTAGCAAGTCTTCCTTGCTCTTCACATCTAATCCCACCTCACTCGCATGCCCCAGCTGCATATGACTCAGCTTTCTAGGATTAGAAACTTCTTTGTCTTCGATTCCAATGGCCCCACCTATTACTGTATCACCTTGAATCACCAATCTGGAGCTACCATCCGCTATCTTTAAAACTCCCCTTTCAGCCACAAGCTGTAGCCCTTGGATTCTAAAACATCAAGAGAAATCAAATTCTTCTTCAGTTCAGGAATGTGTCTCACCTCAGATAAGATTTTCACCTTACCCTCACTAGTCTTGATCTGAACCGTTCCTATCCCAACCGTCTTACAAGCTAAGTTATTACCCATCAATACATGACCTCCATCTACCTCTTTGTACGAAGTGAGCCAATACCTATTGAGACATACTTGATAAGAACAAATTGAATTAAGGATTCATACCTCACGATGATCACCCGATGTGACCGTCAATACCTCTCCTGCATCTGACTCATCCTTTGCAACCATTGCTGCAACTAATCTTGACTTCCCTCCATGTGCCCTATCTTGTGACACCAATAACTTCAATCCCCTTCTTGGATTTTCCCTTAACTCTTGGATTCTTCCCAGATACATACTCATTCCCCTTCACAAACAAGCATACAACCTGAATGTCATCTATTGCATCACCTAAACTTCTCTGATCAGAAGGTAGCACTTTGCTTCTTCTAAAAAAGTAGTTTCCTTTGATGCCAATAGACCTTGAATCAGTGATCTAAATAATTTTGGGAAGAGAACACAACAGTAGCATATCATGATCTTCATCATGCACTACTTCACCCACATTCAATAATTCACAAATAACCTTATATAAATTATTAATATGGTAAAACATAACCGTACCTTCTTTGAACCAAAATAATACAATTGTCTCTTTTGAAACAACCTACTTGAGAGAGACTTCGCCATATAAGTTCTGCAAAATTTTCCACAATCATTATCCTTCACATCTATTGGTTTCTCCTTCAAGGCCTTGTGCATAACCTTGTTGGATCAGTAAATCCTTCACGGACTTGCCACAGTCCAAAATCTGTCTTCCCGTCGATCTTCTATACATCAAACCTCGTGTTCGAAAAACCCTTGAAAATCTTGACACCATCTCTCAACACGATCGAATAACCCAAAACTCAGATCCTAATTTGTCGAACAACAAACGACACGGTTCCTTGGTCGAATCTGCCAATCTGCTTCCTTCACCAAAGCTCTAATACCAATTTGTTAAAATTTTTGGAGAAATCGATTCAATCACACACACAATCTACGAGACAAATCAAATTTGTAAAACAAGAACGAAAGAACGAGAAACAAATAAACTACATACAACACAAGATTTACGTGGTTCGATAAGATTGTTTACATCCACGGGCAATGATGATCCTTTCCACTATATGAAAATAACGAAGAAACAGTTACAAGAGACTCACCTTCAATGTCAGCCCATACACCACAAGAGAAAACTTCACAACCCCTTACAAGAGAAACCTCAATGTTGTCAAAACCTAACTTACAACCCTCTCTCAATGGTTGAACGCCATACGGCAGCCCTAAAGGGCTGTCGACCCTTCTTCTCTCTTGTTCTCACACTAGCTTGCCTCTCATACATCTCTCTATATCCTAAAAGACCCCAATAAATCCCTATTTATAGGCCTACAAGAGTTCTTCATAAAATAGGAAGAATCCCAAGTCCAAAAGGACTCAAAATAACAATTTTCGCAAGTAAACCGCCATAATCTCCAGCTGGTATCGATACCCCTTTTGGTAGGTATCGATACTAGGCACATCTGAAGTGCCTCTACCAAAGCAATATTGTGATAAGTGCCTAAAATTGCATATCTCAATACTTTTTCTAGGCATTATTAGGACCCTATTGTGCTTAAAAGTTTATATTTATAACGAATCTTACATTTTCTTTCTTTTTATTGCATAAGTGATTCTATCACAATTATGGTACTCTTGTAATAATAATTTAAGTAGTTCTTATTTATTTTGTAGGTTTTGTTGAATGGGACATAGATCCAATGGTGTACAAAGAAAGAAGGGTCTTTAATTTTGCTATGGTGCATCATATATCATCAAAAATTATATACACCAAAAAAAAGAGTCCTTTTAAATAAAATATAATAAAACAGAAAAAAAAATAAAAAAACCCACGGTTTCTCCCCCCCCTTTCCTTTTCTTTTTCTTTCTTTTCCTTTCCTTTTCTTTCTTTTCTCTTTTTCTTTTCCTCTTCCTTTCTTCTTCTCCAGACGTCTTCCCCTCTCTCTCTCCCACGCCACTGTCACTCCTTCCTCATCTCAATCTCCCAATCTTCCTCTCTAACTCACGTTTCTCTCTCCTCTCCATCTCATCTCAATTTCTTTCTTAAATCTAGGGCATAATTTAGAGTGGAGTTTGGATGGTTGAAATCTCTCCAAATCTCTCCCAAATCTAGATCTAAAACTAGGTTTTCATCATTGTGAAGGAATTAATAGACTTGGGTGGTCTCTCTCTCATGGCATGCAAGGAGATAGTGGGATGGCTTAAATTAATGGTGAGATTATAATTTTTTTATGTTAATTTAAGCTGTAAAGTGTGGATGAAATGTGTATATAAAGGGGAGGAATGCTGAGGTTGAAAATCAGACCTATTTGGGGTACAAAATTGTAGATTTTAGTTGTGTAGTAATTTTTATTATGTTTTTGGTTATGTTTTTAGTGTGATTGAAGAACTACAATTGAAGGTATAAGAGATTGGTTCAACAATATGGGTTTTATCCTCATCTTTATTAGTTTCTCTTATTTTGTGAATTTATTTGAGAGCATGTTCTTCTAAATCTCAGCTAGGGCTGAGATGAAGCCCTTAGTGTAAATATATTTTTTTTCTAGTTTAATTAAATTGTTCTCAATAGGTTATTATTGTTCAAGTATGATTTTAATTTCTGAATTTTAACAGATTGCTTTCACCATGTATGTCAAGCATCCATGGTAGTTAGATAAATTTTCTGTTATTTTTCAAGCCATTGATAACTGATTTAGTTTAATCTGTGATTGGTTGTGCCCTAAAAAGACAATCAATACTAGGGATTAACATATTTGCTGAAATTAAGTCATCCATTTGAGATAATTAATTTTTAATGATCATATCTTTGAGAAAGCAAGAGATTTTCATCTCTAATGCTATTTGTATAAAAAGAAAACAATTTGTTAAACTAAGATTTTCTATTCAGCTATGTGGTGGATTCAAAAGTCTTAGTGTTTTTCTATATTGATTTTATAAATTTTATTTTAATTGTGTTTAGTTTAAATATATTCTCCAAACCAACAACATATTTTTCATTGGATTAGTATTAGTTAACCAATTAAGTTTAATTTTACCTCAAAGGCAATTCTCTGTGGGATCGACTCTTTTGCCACAACTAAATTCATCGAATAGTCGTGCGCTTGCGATTAAAGCAAGGTTTAAAATTAACTAATTAATTTTGGTTACACATCAAGTTTTTGGCGCCGTTGCCGGGGAATTGCAATTGGGTTAATTGAATTTGTTTGGTTTAACTTTACTAATTCATAGATTTAGGATTTGTTTACTTATTTTTCTAATTTTTTTTAGAATCTGATTTTTAGATTTTTTTTTCTTTGTGTTGTTTGCAGGTTTTAGAAGAATTACTAAAGTGGATAAGAAGCAAGAAAAGAAGAAAAATCAGATTTGTCCAGTTTCTTCCTTGTTGCATACAAGAGGTAAGTTTCTCTAAACACCNATCTTTGAGAAAGCAAGAGATTTTCATCTCTAATGCTATTTGTATAAAAAGAAAATAATTTGTTAAACTAAGATTTTCTATTCAGCTATGTGGTGGATTCAAAAGCCTTAGTATTTTTCTATATTGATTTTATAAATTTTATTTTAATTGTGTTTAGTTTAAATATATTCTCCAAACCAACAACATAATTTCATTGGATTAGTATTAGTTAACTAATTAAGTTTAATTTTACCTCAAAGGCAATTCTCTGTGGGATCGACTCGTTTGCCACAACTAGATTCATCGAATAGCCGTGCGTTTGCGATTAAAGCAAGGTTTAAAACTAACTAATTAATTTTGGTTGGTTTGAAACCACATCATATTAATACCCCCAAATCCGGGGATCGATATTCAAGCCTCCTGTCGATATAGCTTCAGTGGGTATCGATTCTCCTCCTCTTGGGTATGGATACCCAAGTGCCCTGTTTTGGTTTTGCCAAAACTCTACAGGGTAAAGGTGGATTCAATCTGGCTCTGTTACCAATGGCTAACCAATAACTAGTCTCTTCATTTGGATATGAATACCTAGCACGCATGAAAACTACGTACCCAAATGTGAGCTCAAAAGAAATGAATTAGAGCTAATATTAAGATTTGGCGGATGGGACTTGAAAGCTGACAGATGATAAGCTAACACTTTGGTTGATACCACTACATTAATCTCAAGGAAATGCATTTCATTTATTGGACAGTCTTGTTCAAAAATTCCAAATAATTTACAATTTTTTTAGTTTTTTTTTTTTTTTTTCGGAAAAAGGCACAATAGATTCAAGGGGAAGGGGTGCTAAGGCAGCACCAAAGGCATAATGCTATTGAAAATAAATCTCAATGGGATCCTCCAACCATTTCTATTGGTAGACAGGACAGGCACATTAAGCAGGGTGATCATATTAAAGAATTCCGTTCCCAGCTTGACGCTTCTTCATGCTCTTTTTTACCTATCAAAAGTATAGAGGTACTTGGGTAGATTCATTTTGGGAAAGTATGCGACGAAGTTTGTTCTGCACCATGTTTTTGTGCCGTTCATTTTCATACATGTAAGAAACTAAGAATAGTTTGATTATAGCATATAATGCTGAGTTAGTTTTACAAAGTCATTTATGAATAAATGCACAGACAGAGAAGTTTAGCTTTCAAATATTGAAAACTGACTTGACAAGGCCCATGGGGAGCTTAATCAACGCTCTGGAAAGGAGGTAAGACGGTGACAGCTTCCATGAACTTGCAATGTCATCCTCCATGACCTTCAATGTCTCAAGACGAAGGCATGCTTCAATGTCTACACTCCCTTTAATCGGTCCAGGATACATTGAAATCTTCCCATCGAACTTGTTAAATCACCCGCTTCGTACTGCAATTGGTCGTCCCCACCCAAATTGTTGTCGTATATGTTGAACCTTAGAAATTTCTACATTTATGCATATCTGTTACAGCGAAAGGGTAGTTTTATTCAAAGGGCATATCATAAGTCTTGCATCATCCACAATCTCTTAATCTTTTTTTTTATCAGTATTGGTCCAGAGTGTTCTATTTTACTGAAGTTACAAAATAGGTTAAATAGTTCCAACCTCATTAATTTGGACTCTGAACTTCAATCATCTAATTTTAAATAAGTTTTATATGTTCATGAATTAGTCTTGGGGGATGATTATATTAAATGAGATTTATGCGTATACATTTGTACTTGGGTGTACTTATTTTGGAATCCTTGGAAAGAAAAGTCTTGAGTTTGTTTAAAACTGGAGATTTTGGATTTCTTTATGAACAGAGTCCCACTCTGACAATCTGAAGTTTTTTCGACTGTTTGATGCACCATGTACAAATCTTGAGTAATCTATTCTAGAATGAAATTGGAAACTCTAATTAATCTGTAGCAGCAACATTCAACTGCCACAAAGAGTTCGAAAAGCATGAATTTGTCATGTCATTTTTCTTTAACATTCTGTGTAATTACTGATGATCTGAGTGCTTTTTTGTCAGTATAACATAGGATACTAGATGTAATGTAGATACTTTGTAAATCTACTGGTAAAAAATAGATAAAATAGATACTTGTAAGTACTATCGTTGTTCAGCTAACAAATATATGAAAAAGTTGCTTATCAAAATAAGAAAAAAAATATATGCGAAAGTTGTTCTACACATGTTTTTTTGCCATTCATTACCATACATATTAGAACAGTTTAATGAAAGCATAATGGCTGAGTTAGTTTTACTAAATTCTATGTGAATAAGTTCAATGACAGAAGTTTATTTAATTCAAGGCTCATCTAAAGATCAGTTCTACTCAATGCCTTTTTCTGCCTTACCTAGTTTTTCCACCATTTTTTAATTTTAGCATGCTGAAGAAGCTCCACACCTACCACGGATGCAGCTGATGTGCACAGCAACCTCTCTCAAGCGATCCAGGCCTACCATTGGCTTTTTTTCGATGTTAGAATTTGGTTTTTCTTCGTTTTCTTTTTTTCTTTACACTTCAGTTTGAACTCTACCTTGATTAACGTTTGGCTATTCGATACTATTGTCATGTACTCAAGGACGGATATACCAGGACTTTTCGAGGCTAAAATCAAGAGTTGAGTTTCTACAAGAAATGAATCAACTCACACGTAATCATCTCGAATCAGACAAGTATTTTTCTGGTTGATCTTGCTTTCACAATTGATTTAATTATGTTATTTTGTTAATCAATTCTATGTTTTTTTTCTCTTGGGAGTAACAATTCTGTTGTTTTCTACTGTGATAATGTGATGTGTTGAGTATGTAATAAAATCTACATCCGACCCTAACAAGATAAGATCAGTTTGTTTATGCCTCAGGAACTATTATTCTAATATGGCTGTAGAAGGGGTACTGATCTCTTTTTGTTGTTGAAAATTTTTCTTTTCTACAGGGAGTGAAAGCTTGCTTTTATGCATATAAGCTGTTCTAGAGGGGTGTTTGGCTGCGCAGGTGTATTTGGTCCAACCCTGCAAAAACTATCCCAGTACAGTAGCTCAAACTATTTTCCCTTGCAGAGCAATGTCTGTAGCCCAACAGGTAGAACTACAATTCGTTTTTTTTTTTGGAGCTTGTTACTGCATTCAATCTGTTGGGGTTTTGGGGAGAAAACCGCCCATGTCTTTAAGAATTGAGCTGTTGAAGTGAAGGAGATAACCATTCAGGAGCAGTTTATTGAAGTGAAGGAGATACTAATTGTCGCACCCATCGGATCCCATTAAAACAGTTGTTTTAGCACCCCATGCGGCTATGCCGTTGTTGACCAAATGAAGTGTCAGACTTTTATGGAGGACCTAATGGATTGGATGGTCCAATTTGCATACGAACCTGAGAACAATAGGAATATAAAATTAGATGCAATTCTAAGAGCTGCCGATGAAATTCAAGACGAAGAACCCAAAGTATAAAGAATCCATAAATTCATTCTAATTCCAAAGTATATATGTTATAGTTCAAGACCTGTTTTGTGTCTTAACTGTCATCAAGATATATGTTTTCACAATTATGGGATTGGACAAATTTTAGTTTTGCACCTTATTTGTACTAGGTTGAAGTGTGATAGTTCACAAAACACATATGTTAATCGATTTATACCCTTCGCCCAGGTGCTTGGTAAATGTCAGCTTTGAGAGGCTGTACAGGAGAAAAAAAGAGGGTTTGTCTAGTTCATGTAAGTAATGATGTTTTGGGGTCAGTTTTTTGTTTCAATTCCCCTCTTTTTATAGTTACNCACCCTCACCATTGCTATTTATAGATGGTAATGGTGGAATACTACAAAACCCACTACTAAGTGGAGTATCCATTCAATTAGTGGTTCTTCCACACCATTAGTGGAGTTCTCACTCCATTGGTGGTGTTTCCACTAATTAATGGAGTTACCACTTCATTAGTGTGGTTTCCACTAATTAGTGGAGTCTTCACTACGTATGAGTCAAATTAACAACTAGGAATAAGTAACAACCTTTATTTTGAAGCTATACAAGATGGAGTAAACTGGAGCATGAGGCAGCGGCAGTTATTTTGTGTGGGCCGTGCTCTGTTTAGGAGAAGCCAGATATTGGTGCTTGATGAAGCCACTAATTCAATCGACAATGCAACATACTCCATTCTCCAAAAAACCATACAGACAGAATTCGCTAATTGTACTGAATTCCCACTGCGATGGACAGTTCAATGGTGTTGGCCATTGGTGATGGTAATTAAGTCTTACAATTTTAATTATTCGAAGAACAGAACTCGATTTTTCAGTGCGCTTTTCTTACCATTGACCATTCGTACTCTTTAAGTCTACCTTTCATGAGATTAGGGATGCAGTGTAGGACTCCATTTCTAGATTGTATAAATTGTCTAGTGTTTTAAACTGAAATCTAACAGTAACCATTCTCTCCCTCTGTCATTCTCCAGGAAAAATAGTAGAGTATGATGAACCAATGAAGTTGATGAAGAGGGAAGATTCACTTTTTGGGCAGCTTGTCGAGGAATACTGATCTCACTTCCACTCTGCAGATAGATTCATGGTGAAAGCTTACCCATATAATTATTTCTGATGTAGCTTACCAATATAATTTACATCTGATATTTGCTGTCGGGTTGTTCTTTTGATCAGCAGTTCAATTTGAATAAAATTCATTAGGATATTGTTCTCTTATAGTCTCATTATGTAGAGTACTCGTGTAAGAACTGCATGTCATAATTCACTTTGGAAAACAAATAAAATGGAAAACCAATGGTAGGGAGAGATGGAAGCTAGCTAGCTTAAACGTTTTGGAAAGGAGGTAAGATGGTGACAGCCTCCATGAACTCAGTGTCATCCGCCATAGCCTTCAAGATATCTAGACAAAGGCAAGCTTCAAGGTCTACACTCCCTTCAGCCGGTCCAGCAATCGCTGTAATCTTTCCGTCGCGCTTGTTAGAGATCCCGCCTCGCACTGCAACCGGCCGTCCCCAACCGAAATCATTGCCATACATGTTGAACCTTGGAGAGCCCCCAGTCATCAAAGTAGATGATACAGTACGACCCTGCAACACAGGTTTCTCCACCCATGACTCACAATAACTTCGAATCGTTGCGTCATTGTAGGACATAATCACCTTCTTCAGTAACAAAGCTCCCCACCCTACTCCCCTTTCTAGCAACTCACCCACCTTCGCAGTTGCTTCCCCAATTAGTAACGAGCTGCCGAAGTACCCTTCAGGCAAAGGGGGGTTCAACCTGGCTCTGTTCCCTACCACTAACCGGTAACTAGTCTCTTCTTTTGGATCTAAACATCTAGCCCGAGTTACGGCTACCCAAACGTGAGCCAACAATGCTTGAAACGAGGAGATATTGTGGTCCGTCGTCACATCACTACTGATCTCTGAGTTTGCCTTCGCTTTAAGTCTCGCAATGGTTTCTCGTGTGAAGTGAAAGATTCTCACTTCAAATGATGGAGGTGGAATATATTTATATCTTTCTGCAAAATGCTCGTCGTCAATAGAGAAAGGTAGGTGAATGGGGCAATCTCCATTCTTGGGAAACCAACGTTCGAGAATAGGTAGACGTGAAATTTGATCCGAGCCTCCTCTAGAGATCTCAGACCATGTATTTAGGAAATCCCAAAAGGACGTACCGTCACAGACAGTATGGTTTATGGTGCATCCTATAAAGATACCATCGATAAGTTCTGTTACCTGTACAGAAAGCAATGGCATGGATAGACCATTGTAGTTCATTACTCCTTTAAGAGAGAAGAATGAGTGTACTATGCGAGGAACATAGGTTGGGACGAGAATGTCAGCTACGGTTATGTCTGCAGCAGCATGGATGAACTCTGCACCAGTGGATGATGATGAGTTGCAATTTATATAAACAGAGGTGGTGCCATCATCATGTTTTGTGATAGCAAGACGACCTGCGAGAGGGAAGAAATGGTTGAGCGTGTGTGAGAGAGAGGCCTTAAGGTGATTGATCACCTCTTGTTTGGATTCTTTGCCGGATTTGGGGTTAGTGTAGAGAAGACCCCTTTGCATGTATTCATATGGGAGACACATGAGATCCCATACAGTTAAGTCTATCCTTTGAGTTCTCTCACCTTCACTCGCAGGTCGGACTGTACTGGTCGAGACGTAGCAAATGTCGTCGGCACCATTCATTCTCGATCTCGATCTCGATCTCGATCTCTCCCTCTCCCTCTCCCTCTCCCCCTCCCCCTCTCTAATTATCTATCTATCTATATGACGTCGAATGAGATTGAAGAACCCACCTACCAAGATCTCAGTTATTTTTTATTTTTTTTGCTAAGACAAGATCTCAGTTTCAGCCCCCCCACAATTGAATATATCTAATCATCAGCTATATTAATAAATAGATAGGTGAAGTACGGCCCCCCACAATTGAATTAATAAATCTGATCAGCTATTTAAGAGAGCTGGAAGATAAGTGGGTAGGTGTAGTATTAAAAGATTCATCTCATAAATTTGCACAATGACAGAGGTAGAAGTAAATGGGAAGTTACGTTACAGACTAACACGTTTTAATTGGAGAGAGAGAGAGAGGGTTGATGACAAGTGGATGGAGAGGTTTAAGCCTTTAACATGTGGATTGGGGAATTACGTTTTTTTTTCTTTTTTCCCTTATAAATTAAGAGGTGTATCACTTTTTTATGAGATCAGTAACTCCATACTAACAGAAATTGAATTTTTGTTTAAACTGTCAATAACAATAAATTATATACAATAATTGACACCTTAGATTATTATAACTCTTAACTCTTAGGTGAAGCCGTAAGGGTTACAAAAACTCCTATCCTACAAACTCCCTCACTGTTTTAATATTTTTTTCAAAATTTTCTCCTTATTAATCTCTATAAATATCTCTCCACTATTTTTTTCTTTTAAATAAATGTATTTTTTATCGCATATAAATTTTTTCTTTATTAATTTCTATAAATATCTCTCCACTTTCGTTTTTTTGAATGACAAACTTTTTTTAATTTTTTTATGTTTTTTTTATTTAAAATATTCAGCCCTTTGTTACGGTATGGGCAACACAATCTTGTAAGAGATAAATGAAGAAGTGAATGAGAAGTTACGCATTTTAATTGGAGAGAGAGAAAGGGTTGATGACAAGTGGATAGATAGATTTAAGCCTTTAACATGTGGATTGGAGAATTACATTTTTTTTTCTTTTTTTTTTTCTTATAAATTATTGGTGTGACACTGTGGTTTATTTTTTTTATGAGATCAGTGATTCTATGCTAATGAAAATTGAACTTGGGTCTAAACTATCAAAAACAAAAAAAATACTACCACTTGTGCTAGTTTGCATATGCAGATGTACAATTAGGCACTTGCTATTAAGAACAATGATTTCATCCCCAAATCTGCATAATTGAATATAATATTGACACCAATCTCTACAAACTTGAGCTTCTAGAGAAAGTACTAGTGGTTGTTCAATATGGTATTTAGAGCAAAGGATCCAAACAGGTTCATTAATGTCATCCAATGTCAGCCCTGATGCTGGGTAATAGTTGGGTTTAAGTGCATAAATTTCAAGATTATGGAATTGATCTCAGTAGGTAAGTACGTGCATTTTGATTATATATATTTTATCAATATGAGATATCAGACAAGTTGATCAACCCTATATCACAGAATTTTGAAGTTTTCTAATCTCATCAAGGAAAGTATGCAATTTATTAACAAAAAATATCAGCATCTGCATGCCGCTGGCGCAATATATATTTATATTATCATGGTTTTTTTATACAGGGCGTTAAATAGAAATCGTTTTTAAAACTAATACTTTATTAATGATAAAAACAAACTAAGAAAATCAACTGCAAAGATTGTTTAAGTAGACTCTCAAAGATATTTCTAAATTAACCAAAACTTCTAAAAGCCTAATTTAGCTGGAAAATGGCCAAAACTACTAAAACATAAATTCTAGTAAAAATAGTAAAATTCTAGATTTTCAACTAATTAAAAAATAATAATTAAAACAAACTAAATGTCCCAAAATGGCACTTAAAATGACTATTACATAAGAAGATATAATCCAATATAAATTTTTCTAAAATAACAAAAACACGATTTTGTAGACCTAAACGATAGAATTTGGGTGAAAAACACTAAGGCTAACCGCATCGCGGTTTGTCTTGTTCGTTGGAACGTTTTCTAGACTCCCTAGCTTATCAAGGAAAGTATGCAATTTATTAACAAGAAATATCAGCATGATTTATGCTGCACCCTATAAAAATACCGTCGATCAGCTCTGTAACCTGTACAGAAAGCAATGGCTGGGATTGACCATCATAGTTCATTACTCCTTTGAGGGAGAAGAAGCAGTGAACTATGCGGGGAATGTAGGTTGGGACGAGGATTTCAGCTACAGTTATGTCTGCAGCGGCGTGGACGAACTCTACACCAGCAGAGTTACAATTGATGTGGATAGAGGTAGTGCCATCATCATGTTTTGAGATAGCAGGACGGCCTGCGAGAGGGAAAAAATGATCGAGGGTGTGTGATAAAGAGGTTATAAGGTGAGAGATCATAGTAGATTTTTCTTGTTTGGTAAGATTGGGACTAGTGAAGAGAAGACCCCTTTGCATGTACTGATGTGGTAGCAACATGAGATCCCATACAGTTAGGTCGATCCTTTGAGTTGTCTGATTGTGACTCGCCGGTCGAATAGTCCTCGTCGAGATGTAGTGAATCTCTTCAGAACTCATTCTCTCTCCCTTCTCTCTAGATTAATTAAACTTTCTTGTTCTTAACTAAACACTAGCTCTTGAGTTCAGAACAATGAAATGAAGAAACGAATATATAGAGCAAGGCTTTTTGCAAGAATTATGAACACTAACCAAAAATCCCTTGTTATTAATGATTGGTGTTTGGACAGATTGGAGAGAGAAAAATCAATTTTTAAATTTTTTTACCGTTAAAATTACTATAACTTTTAAAATCCGATTTTTAACAAAATTTAAAATTTTGGAAAGCATCTCTCATGATCTTCAAAACGAGCTCAGAAATGAATATTCATTTGAAAAAATAACATTATACTTGCAGATCTAACCAATTAGTAAATCTGCTACTAATTAATGGCAAGTCCACAAAAATTATTCTTTGTTTTTTACCACTAATTAGTGGAAACTAGTGGCAAACCTCTAATTTTAGGCCTCCACTTAATCAATCACTTACTACCATTAAATGGGCTTGAGGCCCAAAATTAAAATTTGTCTTTTACCATCTCTAGTTAGTCATGAAACACAAAAGGTATTTTGTACCGCTCCCACTAATTTGTGGCAAAAAAAAAAAA
>MVGT01002446.1:0-61954 GCA_002174775.1 Macleaya cordata
TAAACGTCGCAAATGATAAACGCATTCTCCGCTACCTTAGGTCTCTCGCGACGCCAGCATTCGTCGCTAATGTGTTTTTTTTGCGACGCTCCCAAAGCGTCGCAAATAAGTTCGTCGCAAAAGGTTAGATCTGTTGTAGTGATCATAGAGTCTTCTCTCAATTCCCAAGTTCCACTCATTTTTATCTTGATTTGTAGTACGACTTTGATTTACTGATAATTGCTTATTTCTGGTAATTCGATATAAGCTATTGAATCTTTCACTAAAAGGTTCCTCTCCTATCCAGATGTCTTCCCAGAATCTGGTTTGATTTCCTTTTCCCACTTGAATTCGACTTCCTTTCTTAAAATCTGGTAAACTTTTTAAAACACCCTGCCGCAAGCTCATTCCTTGGGGTCCCTTGAATGTTTTGTTTCCCATCCAAAACCTATCTCTCCATACTTGTGACGTATAGATTCACGCTATAGTGCATCTTTCTCATTGCAAAATCTCCACCATCATTTAACCAACAAACCTCGATTCATCCTCTTAAGAGATTTAATACCCAATCCTCCTGCCCTTGTTGGAACACAAACCTTTGACTAGCTGACAAGGTGGTATTTTTTCTTGTTATCTTTATCATCCCATAAGAAGTCTCTCATGATTTTTTCGATCTGTTTAATGATCGACATTGGAGCCACGAAAAGAGAGAAGAAGTAGATGGGGATGCTTGCTAGCACACTATTGATAAGGGTTAGTTTGCCTCCTTTTGACAGCAAAGGTTTCTGCCATGCTGCAAGTTTCTTTTTGCAAGCTTCTATCACTTTGTCCCATTTTCGTATCCCCCTTGTCTTATCACCGAGTGGCAGACCAAGGTAGTTGGATGGAAAAGCCCCACAACTATACCCCAACATAGCAGCTAAATCCTCCATACCCTCTCCAATTCCTATCCCAAACAAACAGCTCTTTGAGAAATTTATATGTAAACCTGAAATCATCTCAAAAGCTAAAAGGATGTATCTCAAATAATTAACTTGTTCCTCTTTTGCATCTAAAAAAATTAAGGTATCGTCTACGAATTGAAGGTGACCGATCACTGGCCTCTCTTGGGCAATCTTAAAGCCTCCAATCCATCCCTGCTGAACCCCTCGCTGCAACATAAGGTTGAATGCCTCGGTAACTACTAGAAATAGAAAAGGTGAGAGCGGGTCTCCTTGACGAAGACCTCTACCACTAAAGAAGTAACCATGGGAAGAACCATTAACTAGCACCGAGAAAGGGATCTTCGAAATACATCCTCCTATCCATTTTCTCCATCTCTCCCTAAAACCCATCTTCTCTAACACCTCATCAACAAACTTCCATGAAACGTGACCATAGGCTTTTTCGAAGTCTATTTTGCAAATAATACCCTGTTCGCCACTCTTGAGCTTGGTGTCCAAACATTCATTAGCTAAAAGAACAGTCTAAAATCTGTCTTCCTTTAATGAAAGCACTTTGTTGGACTGAAATTATCTTTGGGAGAAGAATCTTAACTCTTTCTGTCAACACTTTTGAGATGATCTTGTGCACACTACCTAGCAGACTTATCGGGCGTAAATCCTTCACTTCTTCAACCACTTCCTTCTTAGGAATCAGAGCTATAAAATTCGACCGAAGCCTTTTATTAATGACTCCCCATCTTTCAAAATCCCTAATCACCTTCATAAAGTCTTCTTTCATGAAGTCCCAACACTTATTGAAAACAAAAATCTGAAACCCATCCGGTCCTGGGGCACGATCTTGACCCAAAGATTTAATTGCCTTTTCTACTTCCTCCCCTGAAATAGGTCTCTCAATCCATTCTGCCGAAATATTATCTATTCTCTTAAAGTTCATTCCATCAATGCTAGGTCTCTGCCCAACCTCCTCCTTGAAAAGATTTTCATAAAACAAAGCAATCTCATCTTTGATTTTCTTCTTATCAGATTCTTGACGCCCATTAATCTTCAAGGTCTGAATGGTATTCACTCTTCTTCTTATCTTCACCGATCTATGGAAGTATTTAGTATTACGATCTCCATTTAATACTTCTTTAGCCCTAGCTTTCTACTGCCAGTGAATGTCCTAAAAAATTGAAAGTTTTTCGAACTCAGCTTGTAACTCCAATTTTCTATTCCATTGTTGGGGATTTAGCTCGTTATCTTCTTCTACCTTGTCCAACCCCTCGATCTCTAAGAGAGTAGCTTCCAACTTTCTGTCCACTCTTCCAAAAATGTTAACATTCCAATCTTTTAGCTTTTCTTTTAGAGCTTGAAGTTTTTTGGCGAAGATCACTCCAGCTGAACCTGGAAAAACAAAGGAAGACCACCAAACTCGCATTTTTTCTATAATGGTAGGGTCTTGGAGCCACATTGCCTCAAAAGGAAAAGGCATAGGGCCCCAGTCAGTACTCTCACAAGTTAGGGAAATAGGGCAATAATCAGAAAATGGTTTAGCTAAGGCTGAAGAGAATAGATTAGGAAAGTGCTCATCCCAGTCGGGAGTAATTAAAAAGCAATCTAACTTACTTTTCCTTGAATGACGGAGGCCTCCTTGCCACGTGTACTTCGCTCCCGCCAGCGGCAATTCAATGAGCTCGTTATTATCTATGAATGCTTGGAATTGCTTCATACTTCTAGTGAGACGTTGGTAGTTTTTCCTCTCATTCATAAATCTAACTTCGTTAAAATCTCCCCCCACACACCAAGGTTGATCCCAAAGTTTTTTCATGATATCTAATTCCCTCCACATTCTTTTCTTTTCCCCTGTCTCACAAGGTCCATACACCCCGGTTAAGGTCCAGTTGAAATCATCAAGCTTATTACAGCAAGAAAGGCTAAGAGAGTACGATCCTTTGACTTCATCTTTCACCTCTATCACATCATTGTTCCATATTATTACAATACCTCCTGAAAAACCTATGGCACCTAACGACGCCCAACCACAGTTCCCACGACCCCATAATTGACGAATAATTCTATTTGAGCATTGTTCTAATTTTGTCTCTTGTAAAATAACCATTGAGGGTTTCCAAAGTTTGACACATCTCCTAACTTTGATTCTCTTCTTCTTATCCCTAATTCCTTTGACATTCCAGGAGATAATTTTAAACATTAAGATAACTGAAAAACCCCTAGCAATACTCCAAACGAAGCGGGACATAGCTTATGACTCCACCTCCTCCTCTTCCTCCCCTCTTACAAATTCTGTCTGAAAGGTGTTGATATGTTTGTTTGCCGCTTTCGCCACCATAGCTGCAAATTCTTCCTCCTCTTTAGAGAAAACCAATCCTACACCTTCTCCAACCTTCTTCATCATTTTAAAAATTTTTCCATATTTCTTGTAAACATAATCCAACGCAACATCCCATTTAACTTTGTCTATGTTTGCTGCCTCAAAGTAAGAATCTGGTGGAGAGACGATCTTACATGATTCTTCCTCTGAAGTAATCTCCCTTGATCGATCATTGCTACCTTTCTGGGAGTCCTCCACAATGCTCACTGAACATGAACCAAATCTTAATGTCCCTTCAACTCTACTGCTAGAGTCCGGTGTAGATATTTCTGAAGCAATCTCTATAGAACAAGAACCTACTTGAACAATCTCTTGGTACTCCTCCATCTGATTAATCTCCCCATCCTCCAACGATTGATCCTCTAACTCTGTTTCTCCCTCTGTTTCCTTTTCCTCTATTGTACTGAGCCCTATTTCTTCTTCAAAGAATTTCTTAGAATTATTCCTTTTGTTGTAAACAAAACCCTTAGGAAGCCATCCATTACTTTTTCCCTTCCTGTTGAAGCCCATTCCCTGAGGATCCTTAGAAGAAGCGCCTGCTTTGTCCCATTCCTGTGTTGGGTTTGGTTTTCCTATCTTTGTTTCATGGCCTATCCTGTTGGGCTCACAACCAAGCCTCATTTCTGGATAATTTGAATCGTTCCAGACTTCCTGCCCTTGTCCATGTTTATGCACACTAAAAGACCCACCAACTTTATTGACTAATTGTTCTCTCTGTGTATTTACAAAAAGAGTAAGTTGTTTGCCTTTTGAATTGATAACATTCGACTCTATGACAGCACCTTTACGGTACTGATGATGTTGCGTGGTCAATGAGAGATCGACACCCTCCCTCTCCTGTGATAGAATCCGTACCTCCTCCCTTTGCCTTTCACTACATTCACCGACGAGATTTTCTGATTCCACAACCACCTACCGAAAAATAGGATTAAGACATTCATGGCCTTCATCAATACGCTGGATTAGAACATCAAAATTAAAGCCGTCCACCTTCATCGGAACAGCCCATGGTTCTATTGGAATAGGACCACCCACTTTCAATTTGATTTCCGAGAGATCAGCAAAGTTAAGGGTATGATTGCTTACCCCCAACAAACCTCCCAGGCTTGAACCGATTATGCCAAAGAGATCTTCGTTCCATAAGAAGAATGGAACTCCTTTAACTGAGATCCAAGTAGGAATTGGCTCTGGAAGTTTATCTTCCGAAAGGGCATTACAGTTTGCTTTCCAAGGCTGGATCACCACCTGTACTCCATTCACCACCCAGTCTTGCAATACCATACTAGCTTTGACTTCATTCTCTGTTTCCAGCATCAGGATGGCCTTTTTCCTCTGAAAAGGTTTTACAACCATTTTTCCTTTTAGATTTAAATGATCCTTGATCCAGTAAGAGACTTCCGTCCAACTTACACATTCAACGTCAACTTCCACCACTGCAGTTCTTTCCCATACATCATTCCTTTTAACAAATAAGTTGTTCTGTAAACCATCTCCCATGATTTCCTTAGTGACTGAAGTTTGAGAGTTTGTAGATTCTCCTTTACTTACCTTCTCAGGGTTGTATAGCAAGGCCAAGGTCGTTCCTATTTCCGTCCAACCTCTGTAATCATTTTCGGCCGGAAAGAAACAGTAACTAAGTGTTCCTTTTTTGTTTGGGACTGATAATTTCAGGAACTCACCTCTCCTATTTTGATCTCTAGTCATAACCAACCATTCATTGTTCCCCCTGAAAGTCCAATGATCTCTCCCTTTCCAAGGTTTTTGTGCTTCCCGAATGAGCGCATTATAAATCCACTTTCCTCCATCAAAGCTGACCACCAATTTCAGCTGAAACTTTACCCCCTTCTCTCTGATAGTGATACGCTCTTCCGTACCCATAAAACCTCTCCAAAAATCAAACCGCTTATTCTCTATCTCTACAAACTGCCAACGTTTTGTTCCAAGCCTACCTCTTCCCTGAGAATGATTAGACTCTTGAGCTCCTCGCTTTGCCGCTGGAGAGGCTGGTACGCGTAGCACCTCTACCCACGACATTGAAGCCTTTCCAAAGCACTACAGAGAATTTCAACAACCCGTTATATCTCTACAAGGAATTTCATCAAACATCTGGTCTGCATACTCCGTCTCTACATCAATCACCTGGTCTGCATACTCATGAAACACCTGTTCTGCGTATCAGTAGTGCTGTAAAGGTTGAGATTAGAGTGTACTTCTCTCAAATCCTTTTCGAACTATTGATCAAACGTCCTTTCTCCACCTATTAAACATCCTTGTCCCCACCCACCCACCACCCAACTGCACATGGTTTACGTTACTGAAATAGACAACNTCAGCGCAAATTTCTTAAAATCTCTCTTTTTCCTCCTTTTATTTTTTATTTTGTCGAAGAAAATGTATTTAAATCTCATCCAAACACGACTCGAAGTCGACAATGAGAATGAGGTATTTGATAGTAGTACCTGTGAGATTAAGTTCCCACCCTTTGATGTGATCAAAATGGAGAAGGAAAAAAGTCACAAAAGGGGCAGAGACGAGCAAGCAATGAATGATAAGAATAAGAAGAGTAACCGTGTTCAAATAGAATTATTGAATTTTATCAAAAAAAAAAAGAATATTGAAATACAACCATCCCTTGGATATTTTTTATCAGTGTTCTTCACGTTTATTTCATTTATCGTTATCTATACAAGATGATGAAATCAACAGTCACCAAGAGAAATTCATTTTATACTTGTAGAACCGACGTAAAGATAATCTAATTGCTGATTCCGAATAAGAATGATCTCTGCTCAACATGTAGATCACTCTCAACAGAGATAAGATCATTCCAAAACTTCTAACTGGCCCCTCAAAATTATTGATTAAAATTTCATCATTTAGAAGATGAGAAAGGAGGGGTATAGAAAAAATTTCTAACTGGCCCCTCAAAATTATTGTTTAAAATTTCATCATTTAAAAGATGAGAAACGAGGAGTATAGAAGTTTTAGAACAATATCTACTTCTTGGTGAACGAGTATGATAAAAATGTTGAGTAGTCAACCCTTGGATATTCTACTTCTTGTGAATGGAAGGCGAAATGCAAATGTTTAGGTAAATTTGAATTAATGTTGATGTGTATGTGACTGATTTGGTAAATTTAAATGACTGTGGATGTATTAAATGAATGAACATGTATACTGGAAACATGTTTATGAAAAAGGCTATAGTCTGGAAAACAGAAAAAAGGGGGTTAAGGGGTAAAAAAAAATATTTGATTATTTGCGACGATTTCCGTCGCTTAAAGACTAAACTAACAAAAACGTTTACTTTTTGTGACGGACTATATATCTGCCATCCTAAAGATCAAGACAATTTGCTATGGCCCAAAGCCGTAACAATAGCCTATAAAAAGTGGCAAATTTGGTCGTCAATTTGCTACGGCTTAGACCGTCGCAAAAACGTGACAATTTGTTACGGTCGTCAATCCATAGCAAACGTTATGTCACAAAAGTATTTGTGTCGGCACTTAAAGCGACATCTACGGACTCTTTAAGGATTTGTGATAGAGTCCATGAACTTCTGCGGACTTCTACGGACTTCTGCAAACTCAAAGTATTTTTAATAATTAATAATTAATATTTATTATGAAGACTATATTATTATTACTAATAAATTAGTATTTATTTTAGCTAGCTTTTAATATTTAATAAAAAATGTATAATTAATGTCATTAATCTCAACAGAGAGTTTTCAAAGAGGTATTTTATAAGACTTTTCAAATAGGTATAAGTGTGCCTTTCTTACTATTATGGTTTTGTGTCCAAGCAAAAGAAACATTTGTTAGGTATTCATATAAATTCTTATATTAATTTATAAATTTAAAAAATTATTATAAAATATTATTATAAACTTATCTATTAATATATTATTTTATGTATATATAATAAAATAGTTTAATAAAAATTAAGATTATAATATGAATAAAATGATATGGTAAGTATTAATATTAAAATATAAATATTATGTATAATATGATAGAATAATATATATAGATAGAAATGAATATATTTATATATAAAAAACAGATAAATAGGATATNTAATAAAAAAATATAAAATTAATTAATTATGATGAAATTATGCAGATAATATTTTGATTATGATTTAAATTTAAGAGTGTTGGTTGATAAATTAATTATTATTATAAATTATTTAAAATAATTTTAATAAATCTGAATTTTTGATATAAAGAATTGAGATGTTTATGCATAATTATAAAAATTAGAATTATTAAAGAAATAATATAATTTTATCCCTTCTCGACATCTTTCTTAATTTTTATTTTTAATTTTTTAATGACCACTAGATCAATTGGTTAGATATAAAAACTGCCAGTGGGCAGAAAAATTGGCCTTGAAATGTTGTCTCAAGTCTCAACGTAGTGAAGCAATTTTAAAACGGGGTAAGAAATTTAAGACTTTGAATGAACCTTGAAATTTAGGTATTTTAGTCATAATTTTTGAAGAAAGGTGTCGTATAATAAGTGCCTAAAATTGCATATCTCAATACTTTTTCTAGGCATTATTAGGACCCTATTGTGCTTAAAAGTTTATATTAAATCTTACATTTTCTTTCTTTTTATTGCGCAAGTGATTCTATCACAATTATGGTACTCTTGTAATAATAATTTAAGTATTTCTTATTTATTTTGTAGGTTTTGTTGAATGGGATCTAGATCCAATGGTGTACAAAGAAAGAAGGGTCTTTAATTTTGCTATGGTGCATCTTATATCATCAAAAATGATATACAACAAAAACAAATAAAAAAAGTCCTTTTAAATAATAAAACAAAAAAATAAAAAAAAACCCACGGTTCCCCCCTCCCCTTTTTCCTTTCCTTCCTTTTTCTTTTCATTTTCCTTTCCTTTTTTTTCCTTTTCTTTCTTTTCTTTTTCTTTCTCTTCCTTTCTTCTTCTCCAGACGTATCCCCCTCTCTCTCTCTCTCTCTCTCCCACGCCAGTTTCCTTCCTCATCTCAATCTCCCAATCTTCTTCTCTAACTCACGTTCCTCTCTCCTCTCCATCTCATCTCAATTTCTTTCTTAAATCTAGGGAATAATTTCGAGTGAAGTTTGGATGGTTGAAATCTCTCCAAATCTCTCACAAATCTAGATCTAAAACTAGGTTTTCATCATTGTGAAGGAATTAATAGACTTGGGTGGTCTCTCTCTCATGGCATGCAAGGAGATAGTGGGATGGCTTGAATTAATGGTGAGATTGTAATTTTTTATGTTAATTTGAGCTGTAAAGTGTGGATGAAATGTGTATATAAAGGGGAGGAATGTTGAGGTTGAAAATCAGATCTATTTGGGGTGCAAAATTGTAGATTTTAGTTGTGTAGTAATTTCTATTATGTTTTTAGTGTGATTGAAGAACTACAATTGAAGGAATAAGAGATTGGTTCAACAATATGGGTTTCATCCTCATCTTTATTAGTTTCTCTTATTTTGTGAATTTATTTGAGAGCATGTTCTTCTAAATATAAGCTAGGGCTGAGATGAAGCCCTTAGTTTAAATAGATTTTTTTTAGTTTAATTAAATTATTCTCAATGAGTTATTATTGTTGAAGTATGATTTAATTTCTGAATTTTAACAGATTGCTTTCACCATGAATGTTAAGCATCCGTGGTAGTTAGATAATTTTTCTGTTATTTTTTAAGCCATTGATAACTAATTTAGTTTAATATGTGATTGGTTGTGCCCTAAAAAGACAATCAATACTAGAGATTAATATATTTGCTGAAATTAAATCATCAAGGTTTGAGATAATTAATTTTTCATGACCATATCTTTGAGAAAGCAAGAGATTTTCATCTCTAATGCTAGTTGTATAAGAAGAACAATTTGTTAAACTAAGATTTTCTATTCAGCTATGTGTTGGATTCAAAAGCCTTAGTGTTTTTCTATATTGATTTTATAAATTTTATTTTAATTGTGTTTAGTCTAAATATATTCTCCAAACCAACAACATATTTTTCATTGGATTAGTATTAGTTAATCAATTAAATTTAATTTTACCTCAAAGGCAATTCTCTGTGGGATCGACTCGTTTGCCACAACTAGATTCATCGAATAGTCGTGCGCTTGCGATTAAAGCAAGGTTTAAAATTAACTAATTAATTTTGGTTAGTTTGAAACTACACCATCGTATATGGATGTATGCATCATTTTTACTTGTTGGGATAAGGTGAGCTATTAACTAAAGGAGGAATCTTTTTACTAAGCTCTTTTTCACACACTTTTTACACAGCCTTGTGGGGCCATATGTGGACAATTCGAGACAGCTAATTTTTAGTGAAGATGATCTCCTTAGTCTTTATCATGTATATCATCTTTAAAAAAAATAGTTCATTTTAAATTTTTTAGTTTGATCATCTACTTGGTGAGAGTTGAAAGTTTTAGGAGTTACAAGTTTTAGAACTAATGACAGTGGACTCACTTTGATTTTCAAACCAATTTTTTATGGGCTTAGAAGTTTTAGAATAGGTTGATTTTCAGTGGGGAGATGACCTGCATTATGAGGAGAACATCCTCACCATAAATTATTCCTTGGATTTTCCAATGTGGGCTCCACAAGACTGTGTAAAAGCTATATAAAAAGGGGTTGTGTAAAAAGATCCACAACCCATTAACGAGAATCAACAGTTTCTGCAGCCCATTAACGAGAATCTCCAATTAATGCAAATATTTTGGAATGTCTTCTTAACTTTTGTGGCTCTTAATTCTTGATTATATCATTTTTTGTTTAAAAAGTATATATATATATATATATATATATATATATTAGAGGGAAAAAAGTTGTTGATGTAAATAATAAGACATTGTTAAGTTGATTATCTAGAAATAGACATGGGCTTCACAATGTCTATTTTAATCATCAATCGCTACATTAGTTTTCAAGTTTTTCTTCACATTAGCATGAGAAAAGATTTTTTTAGAGAATATCTATTTATCCTACGTGCCATTCAATTTTTACCACATTCACATTAGTATTGAAGATGGTATTATAAGTTAAAACCTAAAACAATGAAAAGTCTATTTGTATACCATTTTTCACACCAAGTTTTACACCCGCTGATGTCCAAGTTCAGTAGATGATCGCATATGGAGATGATTGGTGATGAATGAGGTTATTGTCTTCATCGTGTAGGTCATCTTCTCCAAAAACTAGCTTATTCTAAAACATTTACTCCCACAAAAAGTTGACTGTAAATTAATCGTAAAGAGATCATCCTTATTGAATAATAAATTGTTGATTACGACCAAACTTTTGATGGGTATGTAAGTTATAGAATTGACTGATTTTTTTGTTAGGATGATCCAAAAAATAATCATTTGGATAGACTTCTTGTGAGACACAAAGTTTCAAAATCGATGGGTGTAAGACTTCGTGTCGTAGAGTATGAGCCAAAATTTCTATCTAAGTTTATGAGCATCCAACTCATCAAAATCAATTGGCAATGAATGGAGTAGTCCAGAATCGTATATATTGAGTTGCAAGACTTTCATCTTCGCATTTAGGATTATTAATTTCAACAGTTTCTTCATTTTAATCATTTCTTTTTTTAAAAAAAAAAGGGGGGGTTAAGGAGACCCCAAGCAAACAAGTGAAAACTTAACAATGATATAATACACCTTTCCCCTTTGATCCTCAAAGATGATATCTTTGAGATCTTGGGTAAAACAATAGAAAATTTAGCAAAGTTTCTTCATCTTTGCCACATAAAAAACATAAATTTGCAAAGCAAAGTCCACGCTTTTCAACTGATCAAATGTGAGAATTCGACCACAAACAAAAGTATATTTTGTTAGGTAATTTGGGGTTCCAAATGATCTTGAATGGTAAAGAATGAGAGATGATTAACGGTTCAATAATTACTGTACCATTTTCGTGTTGGAAAGGAATTAATTCAACCTACCATTTTCTTAATCGACTCAATCAGCATCGACTAGTATGAGAATGACTTTTAGCCACGGTTAGAAAAATTAAAGAATCACGGTCACAACAATGATGGTATTCGGACACGATTGAGCAGAGAACCGTGACAAATACTCGGCCAAGGTGCTTCACTGTGGCTTAAAGTGTACCATTAGCCACGGGTAAGATATCTTGTCACATGGCCAGTTTTACAGTTTAGTGAGTCCAGATCTTCTATTCTCTTTTTTCCTGTCCCCACCCTAATTTTTCCTTGTGGAATCCACATGGTGACTAATCAATAGTTTTTTTTTTTGTGATAATCTGCTCTTCACCATATAGATCATTTTCATAAAAAATTAGCTCTTTATAAAAATTCTAATATCACAATATATTGATTGGAAAATCAACTGTCTTTTAATGTTGAATGCAAGAGCGATTTCTTTATCGTTGATTTACAATCGACTTTTTATGGGGTTAGAAGTTTTATGATGGGTTGAATTGTTGTAAAAATAATCTATACGGTTAGGAAAATATTTTTACCTGGGCATGGTTTCTTAATCACCCCTTGCTCTGGTTTCTCATTAGTTTTATCTTTTTCTTTTTCTTTATATACAGATAGTCAAATGATATTAACTAATTATTGTAAAGATGAAGCCTGTAGAAAGGTAGAAGGCGAACTGTTTTTGGAGAACCCTTTCATCAAATAATAAGAGATTTATCCATATAAAGAAGTTGGTAGTTATTCAAGTAGGGGCAACATAAAACGTGCCCTAGCTACACAAATTCACTAAAAACAAATTACAAACAGATACTAATAAGATATCCATAGAAAGAAGTTGCTGGTAGTTATTCAAGTACCATTGCATGATATGATTCATATTACTTATTAATTGTAAAGCTCAAGGTTTAATAATCTTGGTGTAGGGATGGCAACAAGCGGGGTCGATTTCTTCAAAACGAATCCAAACCTCTCCGTAAGATCGAGCTGCGTCCCTTCAGGCAACCGCCACTCGAATGAATGCAAGAGAGAAGCTAATACATATCTTAACATTCTTTCTGCAAGAGGAATCCCAGCACATATCCTCCTACCAGATCCAAATGCAAGATAATTGAAATTGTTGCCACTATAATCATATTTTTTAGGATCAGTTAAGAACCTCTCCGGTCGAAACACTAATGGATTGTCCCACGCCTCAGGGTCTCTATGAATTGCCCACACATTGAACAACACTCTAGCACCTTTGGGGACAAGGTACCCACCAACTATGCAAGATGAACTAGGACAATGCGGAACGGCGAGCGGTACCACTGGGTGCAACCTGAATGTCTCTTTCACTACTGCATCCAAATAGTGTAGCTTGGACAAATTTGACTCTTCTACCATATTGTCCATGCCTACTACTTCATCTAACTCTTCTTGGACCTTTCTCATGATCTCTGGATTGTGCATCGTCTCTGTCATCGTCCACTCTAATGTCGTCGACGTTGTGTCAGTACCGGCCACAAAAATGTCCTATTAACAACATCATATACGAAGGTAAAGAACTTGATCTGTAATTAAATCATGCTGAGCTTAAAAAGTATTGCTTACATTGATGACTAAATTTTGAAATCTTAGAGAAACTTTTGGCCTGGACAGGAAAGTACCAGCATGATGAAAAATAGAGGCTGAGCTATAGCCTAAAATGGGTTAAAACTTGGCCAAACCTATATAGGGCAAATCTGGATCTAAACCTGATCTAAGATCGAAATCTAAATACTTTTTCGGATCCACAATTTCAATTCACATCCAAACTCTAATGCATGTTTTATGGGAGCCACTATTTTAACCCTTAATTTTTCAAGTACCTTGTTTATTAGAGCCACAATCACTCTGTTTTTGTTTTTTTTTTTTCTTTTTGTTCTTTTTGGTGTCTTTCTCTTAGGTTTTCCGTAAACCATCCTCCATTATTAGAAGAGGAACTCAAACTAGAAGTCTCCTTTTTATTATTGTTGGTTTTTTTCGCCTTCTTGTATTTTTTTTCTTTCTCTCTCTAATTTCAAAATCGTGACAGTGGGAAACAAATTTGGAGGTGAACTTGGTGATGCAGGGGACATGTTATTCCCTCTGTTATTTTTCCTCTATAACATTGAAAGAAAACCGTTATAAAAATTAAGGGTTAAAATAGTAGCTCCTTGTTTCATACCTTAGGTTCAAACCATATGGACTGAATTCTGGTCTGTTTAGAAAAATCAATGCTTCTGTAAGGATATCGGCATTGGCACCGAAATCCAAAGGCGCCGCATTACCCCTGCTTGAACGCAACTATCTATCGACTACCATTTTCGATCGAACCTATTAACTAATAAGAATTAATTTTTCATTGAAGTAAGAAGAAAGAAAGAAAAATACCATGAACAAGGCCTTAAGCTGGGTCATAGATATTGGTATCTTAGCATCTTGTTGTTCCATGAGCTCCAAAAGAAACTGCAAGAAGTCCTTGCTCTGTTTCTGTGTTTGGTTCGCCTTATCCATTTTCAGTCGCTGATCTATGACCGACTTGAATATCCGATCAAACCACGCTAAAAGCGTCTTAGCCCGCCGCTCGATACCTTGTATATCAAACCATCTAAGAACCGGAAAAAGATCCGAAACATTGGGTTTCCCCAGCAGCTCAACGATCTCAAAAATTACCTGTCGAAACTCGTTCCCAACACTAGTCCTCTCCTCCCCCTGGAGTGTACCACCCCACAACATGTTCAATATCACGTTAAGAGTTGTTACAAATGCTTGTTCACAGATGTTTACCTGTGTGTCGATCTTATAATATAGATCCCTTACTGTTTGTCGAACCTCTTGTCGACGGAGAGACTAATTAGAATTAAGATTTGTGTTACTAAACAGTTCTTGGGTGCATAATCTTCGAAGCATTCACCAATCTTGGTTACTTGGACTCCAGCCGATGTCGAGCCCACCGTACGTGCTAACTAATCCTGCTATCGGTGCATCACGGTTAGCAAATGTAGCATCTTGGTCTCTAAGGACCTCCTTTGATAGAGAAGAGGAACTTACCACAACACAACACTTCCTACCCAGCTGAAGCTTCAGAATTGGACCATAAACTTGAGCTAATTTTGCTAAGTATAGATGGAGATCAGCTTCTAGAGAGAACAGGTTTCCGACCAACGGGAAGCCTCGAGGCCCTGGCGGCAGCTTTTTTCCATTACTCGTCGATCTCATGATTACGTACCAAGAAGCCACGAGCATGGCAACCAGCAGGGAGACGACTAGTCCATCGCTCCACCACCATGAGCAACCAGAGATTTTTGAAATCATCTTTTATTGTTTGCAACCAAGCCTTTAAATTGGACAAGAAAAATTGTAATTACAGCATTAGAACTGAAGAACTGAGACTGTGGAGTCTGTGATGATGCCTTCAAATGTCTAATGTGGTATATAAATGAATCAGTCTAGATTCTGTTTCTGGATTCTTAAAACATAGTATTCAATGATTTATGTCCGACACATAACTTAACCTACCAATATTTTGAAGGAGAAAACAGTTGAAAAACTTTAAGCCACACAATTTCGAGGCGTCGTGGCCATTGGGTTGTTCGGCATAAAATAAGAATTCCAACCACATAAAACAAATAAAATCATAGATAAGGGAAATGCTTCGAAGGGAGATTTTTTTGGAGAGGTTTTTTTTGAGCCCGTATACTCGTATAGATATGAAGATATTGAGCATGATTTTATTGACTGATCTCTTCAATGTGTAAATCATATTGTTCTAAAATTATTGACTGATGATATTGAGCATCCTAACAAACACTATGAGCCATCCTAGTAAATTTTTACACTATGAGCCATCCGGTTTTTTGGTTTTACACCCCCACCAAAAATACGCCCAACCTACCACCATCACCATCTCCATCTCCATCCTCCACCGCCACCACCATTGGCCTCCACCTCTGTCGCCACCACCTCCACCATCATGTACCATCGCCCCCACCGCCTCCACCTACACTCTCTTCTCTTTCTCTTACTCTATAAATAACAGTAGCACCACGCCACCGCGCATGCAAATGGGTGGGGTGTACTTTTGATGGAGTGGGGTGTTTAAAAAATAAAAATTATTATTTTATTATTAGGATGGCTCATAGTGTTTATTAGGATGCTCAATATCATCAGTCAAATTATTAACCCGCTCCAAATTAACATCTGAAATTTAACGGTGAAATGGAAGGCTCAAAATTTCACCACGTAGATGACAAAAGTTACAAGTCTTTGAATGATATGATTTTTCGTTCCAGATGATCTACATGATGAGAAAATTATTCTCATAAAAAATTAGCAATTGGATCATTTCTATGTGGGTCTTACAAGAAAACTTCCTACAAAATCTCTTGTCCCGTTACTCAATCAAGAAAGGGTCTGGATCTTGGGATGCCATTTTTTTTCACAAAGGATTCTAATCCTTCATTCCTATCATCCAATGTGACCCTTTAATTTAGGACATGATAAGAATAGTTTATCAACATATTTTAAATTGTTGGATGATTGGGATCAAGGGTTTAGATCCTTTGTCCTAGGAATGGAAAAAATTTAAAAGAAACTAAAATTAAAAAAGAAACTAAAAATCAAAATAAAAAATAAAAAAAATTGTTTCTCGAGATCCATCTTTATAGTCACGAAATGTTAAAACACAGAAGCTGATAAAAAGATGCTTGGAATAGCCCATTTAAGACTTCGCCATTAAATGAGATGAGAGACTATGCCAGTAGTGCTAGTAAAACACTTTTTTTGCTGTTATTTTGAACAACCCTCTCAACAACTACAAGATTTATTCATGGAACAAGAGGACTAGTTTAAGAAACTGGGATGGACAACAAGATAATATGATAAACATACAAGAGTTGGGAGTACTTATTCAAGTACTATTTCATGATGATTCTTAATTGTAAAGCTCAAGGTTTAATAATCTTGGATTAGGGATGGCAACAAGCGGCGTCCATTTCTTCAAAACGATCCCAAACTTCTCTGTGAAGTCGAGGCTAGTACCTTCAGGCAATCGCCAGTCGAACGAATGCAAGAGACAAGCTAATACAAATTTTACCATTGTTTCTCCAAGGGTAAGCCCAACACAGATCCTTCTCCCGGAACAAAATGGAAGATAATTGTAATCGTTGCCTCTGTAATCATATTTTTTAAAGTCACTTAGGAACCTCTCAGGACGAAAATCCAACGGATTGTCCCACGCTTCTGGGTCCCTATGCATTGCCCACACATTGAAAAACACTCTAGCACCCTTAGGAACAGTGTACCCACCAACTGTGCAAGATGAACTGGGACAATGCGGAATCAACAGGGGGTGCAGGTGGATGCAACCGTAAGGTCTCTTTCACTACTGCATCCACATAATGCAGCTTCAACAGATGAGACTCTTCTACCATGTTGTTCATGCCTACTACTTCATCTAGCTCCTCTTGGACCTTCCTCATAACCTGTGGATGCTGCATCATCTCCGTCATTGCCCACTCTACTGTCGTTGAAGTCGTGTCTGTCCCGGCCCCCACAATGTCCTATTATATATTAACAACACTCATAAATAAATAAACAAATAAAGAAAAAGAAAAAAAAATCAAATCAAATCAAATGAAAGAAGAATACTATGAACAAGGCCTTAAGGTGAGGCATAGTCATTTGTGTCTTAGCATCCTGTTGTTCCATAAGCTCCAAAAGAAACTTGATAAAGTTCTTGCTCTCTTTGTGTACTTGGTTAGCCTTATCCATTTTCATGTGTTGATCTATAACAGAATTCAATATCCATTCCATCCCCCCTGAAAGCGTCTTAGCCCGCCGCTCGATGCCTTGTATATCAAACCATCTAAGAACCGGAAAAAGATCAGAAACATTTGGTCTCTCCATCAGTTCAACCATCTCATCGAACAACTGCCGAAACTCAGCCCCAACACTAGTCCTCTCCTCCCCTTCAAGTTTTCCACCCCACAACATGCCCATTATCACAATAAGGGCTGTTAAGAACACTTGTTCACAGATGTTTATTGGTGCATCGATCTTATAGTACAGATCTCTCACTATTTTTCGAACCTCTTGTCGACAATGATCGTAACAGGAATCAAGATTTTTGTTACTGAACAGTTCATGGATGCTTATCTTGCGAAGCATTCGCCATTCTGGGTTATTAGAGTTCCAGACTATGTCAATCGCACCGTAGGATAAAACAGACGCTGCAATCGGTGGATCACGGTTAGCAAACGTAGCATCTTGGTCTCCAAGGACCTCCATTGCTAGAGATGAGGAACTTGATGAGAATAGTCCCACATGGGATATGAGAGCCTAGCAAACCTAATATATAATGATAATGGGACGTTACACCACTCATTGCCAATTGGTTTTGAGTTGGAAGCCCACAAACTTAATATGGTATCAGAGCGCAGGCCCACACGTGATAGGCCCAACGGCCACACGTGCTCCACGTCACCCAAAAAGAGTTCCACGTGTTAGGCGCAAAAGAACGCCACACGTGAGGGGGCGTGATGAGAATAGTCCCACATGGGATATGAGAGCCTAGCAAACCTAATATATAATGATAATGGGTCACACCACTCCAATTGGTTTTGAGTTGGAAGCCCACAAACTTAATAGAACTCAATGCAACACAACTTGCTACCCAACTGAAGTTTCAAGAAGCTACGAGGTCCTGGCGGCAACATTCCATTCCTCCTTGATCTCCTTATTATGTACCAAGAAGCTACCACTAGAACAGCAACCAGCACGGAAACGACGACCTCGCCTTCACCGTTGCTGCCATCCTTCCACCACCATGACCAACCAGAAATTTTTGAAATCATCCTTATTATTTGCAACCAAGCCTTAATTGGACAAGAAAATTGAAATTACAGAATTAGAACTGAAGAACTGATCGAGTATGGTTGAACTGTGAAGTCTGTGATGCCTTTAAAAATGTTAAATTTAGAATATAATTGAATCAGCCGGGATTCTGTTTCTGGATCCTTAAAACTTAACAAATAAAAACACCTGCTAATATTTTATAGGAGAAACAGCAGAAAAAATTTTAAGCCACACAATTTCGAGGCGTAGTGGTCCTGGGTAAGTTAGAGTTAGAGGGCGTTTGGCAACCACTTAAGAAGTTACTTTTTGACTTATATAAGTCAAAAAAATAAAAAAGTTTGTATGGTAACACTTTTACAAAGTGACTTCTAGAAGCAAAAAAGTTTTTTCTATTTGAAGCAAAAAAATTTTAGCTTCTTATTTCAGAGAGAAGTAACTTCTCAAACTCTTATATAATTTTTATTCTATTTATTTTTTCTCCTCATTCTTTCTCATCATTTTTTCTTCATAGCAACTAAAAGTCTTCACCTTCTCTTTATCGGGATTGAACATGATGATGATCATGACGATGATGATGGTGTTGTTGTTGTTGTTGTTGTTGTTGTTGTTGTTGTTGTTGTTGTTGTTGTTGTTGTTGTTGTTGTTAATGATGATGGGTGATGATGATGATGGTGGCAATGGATGATGATGATGATGGTACTGGTGATGATGATGATGGTGACGATGGATGATAATAATAATAGTGATCGATGATATATATAACGTTGTTAGTCTAAATTATATAAAACCTTATTATTATTATTATTATTATTATTATTATTATTATTATTATTATTATTATTATTATTATTATTGTTGTTGTTGTTGTTGTTGTTGTTGTTGTTGTTGTTGTTATTATTTCTATTTTATTATTATTAAAATTATTATTATTATTATTATTATCATTATCATCATCCAACAACAATAAAAATAATAGTCCAATCTTTTTCATTTTGGTTTCTGATCACGTTACATTGACATATTGACTTACTTACTTATTGACTTATAAGTCAATAGTTTGCCATACAAGCTTCTCATGATTTTTTACTTCTCAGAAGCACTTCTGCTTCTGGTTGCCAAACGCCCTCTTAGGCATAAAAGAAGATGAACCACATAAAACAAATAAATAAATATGATTCATAATTCCATATTTTTGTTTTCCTGATCATCTGACAATTTTGATAAAAGATTCTGACCCTTTATTTCAATCATGATACAATTTAAAATCTGTTCATAAATAACTTTATCATATCTTAAATTAAAGGATTACATGACCGGATTTTAACCAGTGGATAATTAAAATTTAGGGTCGAGATCTTTTGTTAAAATATAGCATCCTAATTACGATCCTGAGGTACGCAATATCATCGGTGAGGTATGCAATATTATCATCACAAAATATTAAAAAAGAGAAGATAATAAAAAATAATAATAAATTTAAAAAAAATTATTTGGAAGCAAGAAAAAAGAGGCTAAAAGGTTGTTACTATTATAAAATTACATTACAAGTAATGCTACAGGAACCTCGAATTTGTACCAAAATAATACTTCAGATTATAAAATTAGTGTAAAGTCAACCAAAAGTTAAATTTTGTAATCTATAGTATTGGTTGGGGTGCAAATCCAGATTTCCTCCAGCATTTCACGGTACTATTTTGAAGTTTGAAGAAAGTTTTGATATTTGTATAAATTTGTCTTAATGCGAGTCCGGTCACTTAAGCTCTCACCCACTTTTTTTTAACAGAATATTGGGTTAAAATCCCTTTTTTAGGGGCGGTTTGACGGAAAGGACGGACTTCTTTTGAGTTGTAAGCACCGTCCCTCTTTTTTTGCATTTTGTAAAGTAGGTCATTAGTTTGTTTGTTTTTTTTAAATGACAAATTTTGCATACCTAAACTACCTCTCTTTTAGTTTTAAGTATGTGTAATGCAAATTATAATTTGCATAGGCTATTTTTTTGTTTTTTTTTTGTTTTTATTTTCTTGACGGACTATAGCTTTAATCGCGTCTTTTTTCTTTTTCTTTTTGTAATTGGGTTATGCAAACAGATTGAATACATAAAAACCTATGCAAATTTTGCATAGGCGTTTTTTTATTTTTTTGTAACTGGGTTATGCAAACAAATTGCATACATATAATTTGCATAGGTGTTTTTAAATACTTTTGAGCATCTACACTTTTCAAAACCTTTATGCAAACAAATTGCATAAGAAAAAAGTCGAAAAACTATTTTTAAACAATGCAAATTATAATTTGCATAGGCATTTTTAAATACATTTAAGCATCTGCACTTTTCAAAGCCTCTATGCAAACAAATTGCATAAGAAAAAAGTCGAAAAACTTCTTTTTAAACAATGCAAATTATAATTTGCATACAATTATTTAAGTTTCTAGCTTGTTAAATGGGTTTTTCTGATTTTTTTTTTTTTTTTTAATTTGGTATTCATGTCTGATCTTGTTTTAAAGATTTTGAAAAATACTTTACAACAGTATAAATTTTGTTCAAATCCGATTTATATTTTGAAAGTTATAGCCATTTTTATATTAAAATTCATTAATTGGGTTTTGCTAACGTGCACCGCCGTTATTCAGCAGATGATTTTTGCATCGTGCTAACATGTGCCGAAGACTTTCCGTGCATAAATAAAAGGCTATCCTCCACATCAGTTTTTTTCCCATGCAAGGACATCCTACTCATTTTCCGTTTTATTAAGTGGCTCTTCCCTCACTTTCTTTCACAGTTAATGACACTTGATTTCAAAACCATGACCCCTCCTGATCACAATGAAAATAAAAGGTGACAATTAAGTTTAAACAACGAAAGATTAGTCAAAACAGTTCCATGTCTAACTTAAATTCAAGTTTAAAGCCCCCAATTCATAAACAACCCAATATGTCCACTAGTAACCAGAGCGTTGAGCGTGAACAAATAGAGCGGCCTATTAAAAACTGTCCCAAGTTCTAAAATGCCTACAAAGAGGGAGCACCAGAGCGTGGTTCAGAGCGGCAGCGCAAAGTTCCAAAGCAGGAGCATTGCTACTATACACTGGTTCCGCTTACTAAGGTTTACAAACCAAGGAGAAGCTGAAGCAAGAACAGATTAGCTGTTCTTTTCGTTTGATTTTGAAGAACCTGAAATGGTATCTAATTAGAAACCCATTGAAAAACTAATCCTGAAGTCAAAAGAGATTATACAAGAATTGATTTTGTTGTTCTTCTGCATGTCAATAATAACCTCTTATGTTATTATCTCTTTGAAGAAGAATGAAACAAGAAACTGAGAGATCAAACTCAGACCCAATATCTGGGCATGTCTCTCTAGTTCTCTCTCCTTTGGTCGTCCGGCCATTAACGGCCATCAAATGGAGAGATATTCAATGAGAGATCAAACTCTGCCCCTAATTATATATTATCACCATCTACTGCCATTACTGCCCCCAGCAAATCTATGATCAAACTCTATATGGATTACAAATTCTATGTCGAACACCCACCAAATATGATAGCTCGATGTGAATGTTTTAACTGGTCATTTTGCTTATGGTTTTCCTTGTTTAAGGCTTTAAAACTATGCTGTTTACAAAACTACGGAACTCAAATATTACAGGACTTCTTATAACTAGACAATACTCACTTTTAAGTTATGAAGAAAGAAACGAAAAGCGGGTACAAATACATGAGCTAGAAAAGGAAGCTCACTGGTGTCCACTTTCTGCCTCTCTTGCCATTTCCTCGGCATCTTCAAAGCGTTGATCATCAATTTGAAGCTGTTATTGCAGAAGAAAAAAATAAGCAATTGAAAGAGAAAACGAACATATAAGTAGTATATTACATACTAAATGACGATAAATCCATCTAATTATCATATGTTGTACATATTTGTGTTCATCCCACCTCGTATTAGTGAACAAGTGCCCAAGTGAAATCAATCAAAAGCTTTGAAAGACTAACGCAAAAAATCTAGTAACCATAAACCCCAAGGTTCACATCTTTGGGGAGGCCATGAGTTCATGGCGCCAACTCAATTAGTTTTAGAAGTTATATTATTTTCTAGATTAGCTAGATTTACCTTAGTCTCCACTTTTATCATGGATTTGTTACCTTTTAATTTAGGGTTTCTTTTATTTGTTACTTGCATGTAAAGGCATAATAGCCTATACATAATGGCAGCCGAGCTCCCTTTCTATTCAGTCAATTAATAAAATTCTTTTACTAGTAAAAATCAAGTTGTGTTCTTGGGTGTGATCGCCTCCACTAACAATATACATAATAACCCATCATGATACTCAAATCCTTTGCAAAAAGAGTACATAGTTCAACTTGTTTACACAGTATATACATTCAAAATGCATTTGTATTAATGTATTATAACATCTGCATATAACCTAAACTCATCCTATTCATAAATGGGCCAATTGAATCTAGCCATATGCTCTAAGATTGGTCACCTAGTCAATCATGACATAAACACTTCAATTTTTTGATTGCTTTGGCAGCCAAGAGGAAGTGCCACCCTCTATTTCAAAGGCTTCTGTATTTTATTGTGCAATAAAGCTCATTTTATGGAAATGTTTGCAGATCTTACAGGCTGATAACACCATCTGTTTCACCTGCAACCTTGAGGAAGAAACCCTGGCCTACACCTTGATCTCTTGCATCAATGCTCAATGCCCTTGGTTTATCCCCACTTAGTATCCTCCGTGTTGACTCTATTATGGGGTCATTAAAGATTGGATGAATTTCTGGCTGGACAAATCTTTGTTGCAGCCCGATCCTCTTACAAGTCTTTTGACCTCTATTGAGGCCATAATGTCTAGGGTATAATGTTTGTTATCTCATTTTTTAAGTGATTACTGATAACATATAAAGTTCTACGAGATACAATTTTTTTCTTTTTTGAAGAATTTAATCCTTATACAGTGCACACACCTTCTAAATTGTTAATAAATAATAAAATACTAACAGAACTATCTCTTCAATTTCAAAAACCCAGGACACGAGCATCAACTGCTGACAACCATTCTCAATTCATGCAAAATCTATCTAATTGGGGCTCAGGTAAAGACAACAAAACTCAGTAGGACTAGGCTGATAGGGTTTAACTACAAAACTGTTTAACAAGCACCATAAGTAAGATAGTATACAATTTCAATTCAAAAAATAAACTACATGCATACAGAACTAGATCACTAATCGAAGAAATACAGAACTTTATCACCATAATAACCAAAAAAAAATTCCATCAATCAGAAAGTAGGTACTTGAAGTTAAAATTCTCAAGCATGAAGAAGGGCAGTCATAGAATACATGCCTCAAGCACTGACCGAGATAGGTCATGATCCCCATTTGAATGACCAATGGGATTTCCAGGATCTTCAAATAACTGCCCTTCAGAATCCCCTCCCTCTGGAAAGACCAATAGGTATAAAAAGTAAAATGATAAGTGCAAAATAAGATGATGGTTCAAGAGAGACAAGCTTTGTACAACTAAACTATACTATACCATCTTCTACCATCTGGTCAGCACTAAAAATCCAGTTGTGCTCTTCCTCTTGTTCTGAAGAAAACCAGAACAAAATAGTCATGACAAAAATCCCAACTTAGTACTTAGTAGTCCACATAAAAACAAATAATAATGATAATAACAATAGTACTAACCTTCATCAGGCTCAGGATTTAGTTCAGCACATTCACAGAATATGTCAAAAAGATCATCCACTAACCAATAAAAAAAAAGTCAAGGGCTGCCAGAACAGTAGTAACTAATGATCAGTAGCACCATGCCAACAGGACAGCATGAGAACCACCAAAAATACATTCTAGATAATTTAGATAATTGTTTGAACAAAAAAAACTGCATACTGAAGATTAAAGGATACACTGGCCAGGGTCAGATGGAATAAGCCTCATTTCGGTGATCTTGGACACATCTAGTGTCTCATTACTTTCTGAATCTGAGTCCTCATCTTCGCCGGCTTCAGTCTCAATCTTAAAAAAAAAAAAAAAAAAAATATGAAATGGTTTACTTAAGGTGCAAAGAGATCCCATAATCTGTGGGCTGCCCATGATACAGTGAATTGTGCATAGAAGTAGTCACATATTATTTTGGTCATCTATTTTAAACCTCCTACAGATTCAGGGTTGTATGCAGCCAACAAATGCCCATTAGGTTGATTGCGGATAGTAATAGGTAAGAAACCAAAACGAGAATCCATGATAAGATGCCATCTTGAACATTTTGGGTTGTGGCCACCAAAAAAATTTTATGAAGGCTAAACAAATATCGTTTGCTTCAATTGCCCTCATTAATTGAGTATATTGGTTATTGCCTCTGCTGTGGAAGTTTAAACAAGAAAGGAATTGTCTAACCAATTCGAGTGTCTTCGAACACGAGAATTAAGCAGAAACTTCATATTTTACTGAAAATTAGCACTAAAAGAATGACAAACTACGAAAGAACCATTTTGTCTTCCTCAAAAGTAATAGTGCATCTTCAGTACACTCAGCAAAACAGAACAACAAAGCCACCTTACTAATCTCAACTCTCATTGATGTCATTGTAACTAACTTAGATGTATTTGATTGTGACAGATCTGATAAGGGCCATTAGTTTATTAGGGATGATACTGGCTGTCCATTGGTGATGATCCTGGCTGTCCATTTGTAAGCTATAAATAGTTGTAATATCATCATTTTACAGATGAATGAAACAGAACTTTGTCTCAAACACTTCTGAGTCTTCTTTCAAGAATTGTGTTTCAATAATTTAAAAAACAAAAAACCTGAACCCTAAATCCTCGAACTAATAATTCCATCAGAATCACAAAACAAAACCCTAGAAAGGAATAGAAATTGAGTACCTGAGTGTAAATGCAAGGGACCGAGTAAGCTTCCGGGTCCCTCGAAACCGCGTGCAGAGATATCGACAAGAAATCGACTGCATAACCTTTTTCTCTCTCTAGATCACTCAACCAAACTACTCGTCTGCAGAGAACCCCAAAGAGAAACACTTAGAACAATTACAGTAAGAAAGAAAAAGTAAAACAGTAGAATCGTAACTTACTTGGTAGATATGTAAAGAGTTCCAGGAGATTCTTGAGCTCCGTTGCCGAGAACAATGGCTACTCCGGGCTGAACATGCATCAACTCTTCGCCGTTCTCTGCATCCAGAACTGGTTCACCTGCACCATCTCCGATTCTCTCTGAGAAGTTCCTTAGCCCAGAAACCATTTCTCAAAACCCTAATTTCTTCTCTTGTGACCGATGTTGTTTAGATTCGGTAGGGTTTTAGGTTTTGATTTTTTTTAGAGCGCCAAAATGTGTCAAACTAGGTTTTCACTAAACCGGTTCCCAGATAAATTGGGTGGTGCGTAGTACGCACCGTGTGGACAATAATGTCGGTCTCAGAAATGGTTGAGTCATTAACAGCCACACAGCTGACTTGACATCGTAACCGTCGGATCTAATTACCCTTATTGAGTTGAGTATTTGAGTTCTATTTTGAGTACCCATCTTACTAAAAAATCAGTTTTTAGATCATCTTCACCCTCGATGAGCATGTGATTTAATTCATATATTTAATTCCCAGCATTAGCAGTAAAAAAAATATTATTATGGAGGTAATTTCCATACGCTAGCGCTAAGGTGGTATTAGATGAATGCGATAAAAAAAAATGTAAAATATGTCAAATTTCTAAGGGTTAATTTGAACGAGCAGATTTTCATAGAGAACTTTTAGAACTAATTAATTTTCAGATATAGTCATACATACTGACTCCAAATAACAATTTTCCTTCTTGAAAAAAATTAAAAAATAAAAATAACAAGCTTCCATTGACATTCTCATCTGCACAACTAAAACCAAAACTTGCTCCCAATGCAAAATTTCACTTTTGGGACCAAAATCATTTTAGTCATTTTCAAGTACAAATTTTTTTTTTCCAATTAAAAGAAAAAGGAAACAAAAAATCTTCAGCTTCTTTTTTTGTTCTTATTATTTTGAACACTCCTAGTAAGTACCAAGTAGTACTAGTAACAGCTATTTCATATGTGATATCTATAGATTCCATACAAGAGTTGGGAGGTTATTCAAGTACAATTACATGATGATTCATTTTTGTTAATTGTAAAGCTCAAGATTTAATAATCTTGGGGTAGGGATAGCAACTAACGGTGTCGATTTCCTCAAAACGATCCCAAATTTCTCAGTAAGATCGAGTTTTGTCCCTTCAGGTAATCGCCACTCGAATGAATGCAAAAGAGAAGCTAACACATATGTTATCATTCTTTCTGCAAGAGGAATCCCAACACATACCCTCCTTCCAGACCCAAACGGAAGATAATTGAAATTGTTGCCTCTGTAGTCATATTTTTCAAGATCACTAGTTAAGAACCTCTCCGGCTGAAAATCTAACGGCTCGTCCCACACTTCTGGGTCTCTATGCATTTCCCATACATTGCAAAACACAGTAGCAACCTTAGGGACAGTGTACCCACCAATTGTAGAAGATGAACTAGGGCGACGAGGAATCAGTAGCGGCCCTGGAGGATGCAACCGTAAGGTCTCTTTCACTACTGCATCCAAATATTGCAGCTTAGATAAATGAGACTCTTCTACCATGTTGTTCATGCCTACTACTTCTTTTAACTCCTCTTGAGCCTTTCTCATAGTCTCTGGTTTCTGCATCATCTCTGCCATCACCCACTCTAATGTGGTCGATGTTGTATCAGTCCCCGCTACGACCATATCCTATATTGACAATGACAACATCATAAAGGTAATTAAGAACTTGACCTGCAAATTAATAATGCTGAACTGGAGCACAAGTAATGGTTACTTTGGTTAATAAATTTTGAAATCTTAAAGAAACTGTTAGGCTACGGGAGAAAGTACCCAGCAAGATAAATTATTGGCGTGGGTGTGACTATGCCTCCTATGTTATTAGAGAGAACATAGAGGTTAAGCTAGCTCGAAATGGGTTGAAACTGGGTCAGATTCCATAGGTAAATATAACCTTTGGGGGCTTGGTTTTGGAGGTTAAAATTGGAGCCAGCTCTGTACACACTACACCCTAATCCATATGGCCAGCGCCTTTAGCAACACTCCACATCAAACCTCTTACCCATATGTTATGACCTTGTTGCAACTTGCAACTCATATGAACATATGTATTCAATCCAGGTTTGTTCGGAAAATCAATGTTTCATAAGGATTCATCGAGATCCAAGACCCAGATCCAACACGGGTCAAGACAACTCTTGTTGAGTGCCATTTTTCCTCTAACCCATTAATTAAATAAAAATTTGACATCCAAAATTTTAAAATTAAAAAAAAAAGATTAAAAGAAAAAGAGAGGGAGGAAGAAAAACCAATACCATGAGCAAGGCCTTAAGCTGGGTCATAGTTATGTGTGTTTTAGCATCCTGTTGTTCCACAAGCTTTAGAAGACACTGCAAGAAGTCCTTGCTCTCTTTGTGTGCTTGGTTCGCCTTATCCATTTTCATATGTTGATCTATGACCGAATCGAATATTCGTTCCATCCACCCTAAAAGCATCTTAGACTGCCGCTCGATACCTTGTATATCGAACCATCTAAGAACTGGAAAAAGATCCGAAACATTGGGTTTGGAAGCCACCTCAATCATTGCATTGAACATCTGCTGAAACTCACCTCCAACTCTAGTCCTCTCCTCCCCTTGGAGTGTACCACCCCACAACATGCTCATCATCACATTAAGGATCGTTACAAACACTTGTACACCAACATTAACCGGCGTATCGATCTTATGATGATACAGATCTCTCACTGTTTGTCGAACCTCTTTTCGTCGAAGAGCATAACAAGAATCAAGATTCGTGTGACTCAACAGTTCTTGGGTGCATATCTTTCGAAGTGTTCGCCATTCTGGGTTACTAGGACTCCATACGATGTCAATCCCACCGTAGGTGAAAACCAACGTTGAGATCAGTGCATCACGATTAGCAAACGTAGCATCTTGATCTCTAAGGACCTCCTTAGCTAGAGAAGAGGAACTTACTACAACACAACACTTCCTTCCCATCTGAAGTTTCATAATTGGACCATAAACTTTAGCCAATTTTGCAAAGTATACATGGAGATCAGCTTCTAGAGAGAGGAGGTTTCCAACTAATGGCAAACCTCGAGGCCCTGGCGGCAATTGCAACTCCCTGTTACACCTCGATCTCCTGATTACGTACCAAGAAGCTACCAGCACCGCAACCACCACCGAGACGACTACTCCGATGACTTTGTTTTCATGTCCATCCTCCCACCACCAGGGGCAACCAGAAATTTTTGAAATCATCTTTATTTGCAAGCAAATCTTGGACAAGAAAACTGTAATACTAAAGCATCAAAACTGAAGAACTGAGAATAGGTTTAATGCACAATATATAATTGAATCAGGGATTCTGTTCTTGATTTTTAAAATTTAAACAAATAAAAAGACAGATGAGAGAGAGAATCAATTGAATTAAAAATTGATATAAACAAACAAACATACCTAACCTAACGCGCTTATATTTTACAGGAGAAAACAGCTGAACATTTTTCAAAAACAGGCAATCTCAATCCAACAGGGGATTAAAGGACTTCCAAGTTCCAACCAAAGTTGAAAAATAACAAAAGTCCAACCAAATGAAAAATAAAAAATTTCGCACCGACCAAAACAATTTCGCATGTACCTCATGAATCACATATTTTGATTTGTTTATAGAGAAGTAATGACGACACTAGTAAACTAAAAAAAAAAAAAAAATAGGTCATGATATATCAAACTCCTAATAAAGACGGAACCGATATTTGAATCCACCTTTATAATAATTCAACCCACCAAGTCATGGGTTTCATGGAATCGATAATGCAAAATGATTTGTTGGTTATATAAGGTTAATAGTGCAATCATAAAAAGATTTGTCAGGTTTATAGAATTGATAGGTCATTTTATGAAATATGTATTGGAACTTAGAGTATCACAAATAAATGGATTGAATTAGTATAAAAGTAGGGCTGAAATCCCTTGTCCAAACAGACTATATGGCAGCAAGACTATTCTGCAGGTTGTATTTAAGACCACAAATATGTGTAATGGATTTTATGACTTACAAATTAGATTTCGTTTGAGCCACAGAGGTGTTAGCCAAAGCTCTGAGTTCATGATTGAATAAGCAGAGTCCCAATCATAGACCTAATTACACCTGCAAGAACCAAAAAGATCAAAGAAATTGATCAATGCGTTGTTATTTAAAACACAGACTTCAAAGTTTGGAAAAGAACAGGACCCACCAATAATGAATGATTGATCAAGCTATCGAGAAAACTTAGGACTGAATTTTGAAAGTTTCAGAACAGAGCAAGTGAAATAAGGAAGAACATGATTAAGGACTGTAACCCAAGATTTTAAACAAAATCAATTAAGTATCAAGGAAAACTCCAATTAACAAGTATCCTAGATAGTACAGTAGACATTCTATGACCTCCTCGTTTCGTAAAATTTATGGCAAAATTGTTTCTCGATCTCAAAAATTATTATGCTAGACACAAATATGTGAGAATAATTTCTAACAGAAATTTTAACAAACAGCTTACATACACACAAAAATCATTTCTATAAGAGAACTTTTTAACAAATATTGTTACAGACTTTTGACAAACGAATCGACCAAAGAAGAGGTTTAGTTGGACTCATCTTGAAAACATAATTGAGATACCTGCAATTGAGAGGAGAGATACGAAACAGAAGAGAGAAAGAAGAGAGAAGATTAGAAGAGAGAGAAAGAACACACATTTGGAGTTAATCAACACCAACATTTCAAGATCGAATTCTGATCGGAGGACCATAGGTCTTTATCAAGTACATGTTGCCTATTAGTTTTCGGGATTGGTTATGCAGCCTAAGGGTCAAGTACTTAATTCACAATTTGTGAAAGTAATGAGTTCAACTTCTCTTGAAATTTCTCTAAGAAGACCGAAACATCTCAATTATCAAAAAAAAAAAGGAAAATCCAACAAATCAATTAAAAAATAAAAACAAAAGAATAAAAAATAACCTTCAGCAAAACAACATCCAACTGCCTTCATTTATGAGATGCTTACATTTAAAATAGAAATTTATTACAAAATCTAGAAAGGTGCAAACTTGTCTAGCCAATTGAAGAGCAAGTGTATCCCTACATCCAAACAATCCCAGTCCCGAGAAGGATGGAAATTTTTATACTTTTTTTTCTAGTTTAATTCTAATTTTGTTGAGGTCGGCAGGGACCCAGGTTAAATGAACCCCAACCAAAAACATTTTGTAAAGAAAGAAATTTACATTCTATAATACAATCTCGCTCTTGACTCTTGGTCGTCAAATAGACAAACACAAATCTTGTTTTTAGTCTTCAGCGAAGGGAGTTAGGGGTGATCTTGATGGACTCGGATCGGTGGCACAGTTGGATTTCCAAAATCTTGGATCGCGTCCAGCCTGTTGTCCTTACTGGTGCTTTATTAATGTGATGAAAAAGTTTCCAAGCCACCAGATCATCGCCGCGGCCGATAGTTGCTGTATTGATGCAGATCAAAGTTAAGCTTATATATATATATAGTCTCTTGACTTTCAAAAGGAAGATAATGAAGTTAATTTTACTACTAACCTTATTAATTTGGTGCCATCGAGCTCGTAATCCTTAATCGAAGGAAAGAAATATTCTATGAAGCTCAAATCTTGTTTGGCTTCCAATTTTGGGCATTTCTCGACGATCATCTTCTCAAGACAAGGAAAAGAAGAAGAAGAAGAAGCTACGGACTTCAACCACCTTGATGGTTGTGATGGTGAGGGTGTTGCATTCCTCCATCTTTTAAGATTAGGGAAGTCGCGTAAGGTGAATTTTTTTAATGAAGGGAATGCTGGAGATGCGTCACCATAAAATCTACTATCAAGACACTCCACAACATCCATTGTGGCCAATACAAGAACCCTTAGAGAAGGTAGTTGCCCAAGCCCCGGTAGTTGTTCACATTTGTAGCAGTTTCTTACTTCAATCTCCACCAAATTTGGTAGAGATAAAGAAATACTTCTACTCATCATCCATGTTGGAAACTTCACATCTGAAAAGCAAACAATCTTCAATATTTCCAAATTAGGGTTAGGTTGCAAATGCTCGAAAATTGAAACATCATTAGTTGATTCTTCATGATCCAATCTGAAACTCCACTCTAGCATTAAGCTTCGAATTTTTCGCTTCGCATTCAAATTTGCTCCTTGGGCATCCATTGGATTTGTCACATTCTGAAGATTACTAATCCATAGTTCGCCTTCGAGGAGGTTTAGGCCTTCCAACTCCCTGATAGTAGCACCTCTGTTGTACTTCCCCACTTTAAATTGCCGTAACGTTTGAAGGTGACTTAATCTTCCCATCTCCCTTGGCATTTCATCCCAGATTCCATGGTTGCTTAGTATAAGATGTCTCAAGTTAATCAACTTGTTAATGTCCTTTGGAAGTTCTTTAAGATTGGAACAATCTTCGAGTTTCAAAGTCCGTAATATACAAAGGCTAGTAATGGATTCAGGCAATACTTCAAAACAAGAGCCCGAAAGATCAAGGTACCGCAGAAGTTTCAGGGTTCCCATGTCTTTAGGAAATGTTTCTAATTTGTCGCAATACCTGAGAAGCAATGTCTGCAGATTGTAGAGGCTAGTGATAAACTCAGGTAATTCTTCAATATTAGTTTTGGAGAGATCAAGATACCTTAAATGTTTCATCATTTCTATCGAGGGAGGTAAATTTTTAATGCTACTCCATTGTAAATCTAATACCCGCAAGTACTGCTTATTGCTGAGGAACTTCTGATAATCAATGTCACTATCTCCTTCTTGAGTGCCAAAAAGAGTGCGTAGTTTCGATGCATCCTCCAATGATTTTGGATATATTAACACGTCTTCATCAAAAATCAACCTTAACCGACGGACTTTTGAAATATCTCCAATCTTATTACTAGTCTTCAAAATCGAACATTCATGATTCTCAGTAACATATTGTGCAAGATCATGCACAAGATGATGCATTTTGCACCATTCAGTGTCTCCATTGGCATCTCCCTCTTCATCATGTAATAACGAATTCTCTAGCAAACTATTGAAATATTCATTCCCAATCTCTTCAATCTCTTTATTACTAATTCCTTCATCAAATCGATGGAGGAACCCTTCTGCCATCCACAACTGAATTAGCCTTTGTTTCTCAATTATTGAATCCTTGGGAAATATGGAACAATAAGAGAAGCATTGTTTTAAGTGTGACGGTAGATTAATGTAGCTTAAGTTTAATGCTGAAAGCACTTGATTTTCTTTAAATAGACCCCAAATTTTATCATCTTTAATATGCAACCACTGGTGGTCTGCCTTTTGATAGTACAATAAACTTCCTAGACTCTTTGCCGCCAATGGTACACCTCCGCACTTCTTCCCAATCTCCCTACCAATTGCCACCACATTTGGAGTCTCCGCCGCTGCTCCACCAGAAGCAAATGCTCTTTGCTTAATGATAAGCCAACATTCATCTTCTGATAATTTTTTTAAGTTGTAAGGAGGGATCATTCCCCTAATGACTGATGCAACTTCGTCGCTACGAGTAGTAACAATTATTTTGCTTCCTTGAGCACCAAAGATTAAATGACTTTTAAGTCTCTCCCAGGCATCGACTTTCTTGTTCCACATATCGTCGAGCACTAGTAAATATTTCTTACCACCCAAAGTTTCCTTAATTGTGTCTACTATCACAGCCATGCTAGTATCTTTTTTACATTTAGCTTTTGTTACAGATTTTATGATATCTCTTAAAATCCTTTTGACATCAAATTCATTAGAGACATGGACTCATATTCTTAGTTCAAAAATATCGGTTACTATATCGTCATTGTAAACTAGTTGAGCCAAGGTGGTCTTTCCTAGTCCCCCCATACCTACAATCGGAATCACTGAAACTCTCTCTACATTTTCGCCTCGATTAAAATGGTCTGATGACAATGCTGATGATGATGATGATGATGATGGTGGTGGTGAGCTGACCATCTCTAGCAACATGTTTATTATCTTTGATTTATCTTTATCTCTTCCAACAATCTTTGAATAGTCTACAAAGGATGCCGTTTCTCGGTTCTCTCTACTTATTTGTTCATTATGTGATGATGTTAAATGCGATGAATCATTTTGCAAATCTAACAAAACTTTATCCTTGGCAATATGATCCAACATTCCATTGATAGCTTTAATTTTATGAGCCATATTTAGACGAAATCGAATTGGGTTTGACTCCGAAAAAAATTCGCGTACCTTATCCCTCTTGCGGACGTTTGTTTCACGATGATGCATAGCTTGATATGAGAACTCGTCCAGAATGTCATCAGCATCATAAACTACATCTTTAAGCCTTCTCAACAAAACTTTAAACGGATCATTCTCCATTTGTCGCTTCTCAGCAGCCTCTAGCACAACTTGAATTGTGGACAATGTGCATTGAAGCTTATTCAGCTCTTTTTTCACACCTGAAGCCAAACTGATTTCTCCGGCAAGGACGGAGCACAAGTTCTTTAACATCTCCATTGCACATGTAACAAGAACTGCCTCAGCCATTGTTATATAACTCTGAAACCCTCGATGTTCAATTATTAGTAATGAAGGATTCAAAAATAATCGCATGAGATATATATGGAGAGCCGACGTGCAACTTGCAATGCAAGTGCACAATAATTAAACTAACATACACGACATTTGATTCATGAAATCGACCCTATTCCGCATATAGGGTCCATTTAATCTGACATTAACTCGACTAATTAACTAAACAAGTGGGATTAGAGATGGGTTTTCTTGACTGAAAATTTACACTTACCCGTGAAAAGTCAAGGTCGACCCAAATACTAGTTTTGACGTTTGACGTGGTTAATAAACGAATTAAAGTTAACCCTCACTGACCCATCAACTCGTCAATTGAAATTAACCCTATTTCGGAACCATGTCTATATATATGAAATCTTTTTACTTGTTAGCAATTCGCCAGAAATTTACACCCAACTTTTATACTTGTTACGTACAATTCATTTCTACACTGGTCCATGAAACGGTCTCATGGAGATGATCCAAAAGTTATTTTTGTTTTCGTTTCAGTTTTTGTTGTTTTGAATCAGTGGGCTACTAAAGATTAATGCTCTGATTTTCTGGCCATGTGCACGGTCAGGGATGAAATAATGGCTAGAGAATAATAGTCTTATCAAACTAACCAGAGTTAGGATTTAGAAAAAAGAAAAAATTCATTTTTTAAACTAGTCCAGTTTAGAGTGATAATCTTAATTCGCCAACCTAATAACCCGCCTACAATTGACCTTAGCCACGACTCCTTGCCAAAGTCTACTTCGGATTCATGTGTAAAGAATTAATAATTCTCTTTTTCTATAGTTTTTGAGAGAATCCAGATTATTAAAATGATCCAACTCGTCCACTTGTACGTCTTATTTTGTTTATTTTTTTGACTTAATCATTTACTATATAAACATTTAACCAAAATAATATTTCAAACTTGTTTATTTAATTTGGAATCTTGGACAGTTTACCCTCTATAATTAGAGTCTCCACTGACCTGGTATGGAGTTCATGCATTGACTGGCTCAGTCCACCTCTTGTCCAAACACTAAAAATGGGCCTTCCACTTTCACCTAAACAAAATATTATTTGTAGTGGGCACAAGTATATAGACAATTAAAAAAAATACATTTTTTAATAATAACAAAATATTATTTGTATGTGAACAAGTATTATTTTGTTTTTATAGAGGTAGCCCTCGTGGAATTAAGCACACAAAAGTAAGGCCCGTACACTGTGAATATTCGTAAATGCAAAAATTCACGGTTCTTGTAGGTGCTAATTAAAATTCTATAAATTAGAAAAAGATAAATAAAAAACTTTAGATTATTTATTTTGTATGCCCATTGCAATTCTCGATAAATATTTGCTATTAAATGCCCTCATCAATCACTTATAAACATATAATAAACCGTGAATTTTAAAACAACTAAATTTTCTAATTATCTTATAAAAAAATTTAAATTTTTGTTTAAAAAAAGAAGCAACATGCCTTGCAGGGGATATGGAGGCCAGTTGATTATATATTAGCTATGACTTAGGGCCCGACATTACTACAAATTATTAGAAACATCATAAATTAGCAATAGTATAATGGAAAAATTAACCTTATATGAATTCACATTTCTATGTGAATCAAACAAGAGAATGGAAATAAGGTAGGATTATAAGGAATTGCGACCATTTATTTTGATTGATGATATTAAGCATCCTAGCAAACACTATGAGTCATCGTAGCAAATTTTGATATTATGAGCCATCCTAACAAAGGTTTTTAAGGTTTACACCCCACTAAAAATACGCCTCACCCTACAACCATCACCAACTCCAATCTTCACCACCACCATTGTCCCTAACCCAAAAATAAAACCCTCCACCACCACCCTACTCTACCATCTCCACCACCGCCATCTTAGTGGGAAAAGACTCCGAAGAGAATGATATGAGAAAGAGGAGGATAAAGAGAGTGAGAATTATTTTTTTTTTTTCCAAATTAGAGAGAGGGGTGAGATCACTAAAAAATAAAAAATAAAAATAAAAAATAAAAAACTCCAAGGTAGAAAGAGATCAAGTGGCTAGAGATGTGGGTGGGTTGGGGGGGAGAGAGAGATTGGTGGTGGGAAGGTCAATTTGGAAGTTTTTTCTAGATCTGAGAAAAGAGAACAGAGAGAGATGAGAGGCTAGAGAGGATATAGAGAAAGAGAGGAGAGACAAGGTCTAGTTGTTTACTTCAGTATTGGTTGTGGCGGCACGGTGGAGTATGGAGATGGTGATTTGGTAGGAGTGGGATGTACTCTTGGTGGGGTGGGTTGTTAAAAAAATTAAAAACAAAATCTTATTTTATTATTAAAAATTAGAATGGCTCATAATGTTTATGCTTAATATCATGAGTCTTTATTTTCACAAGTCATTTACCCGTGTGTTGCACATTCTTTTCATTGGGCTTCAAGTCTAGTGAAACTTACATGAAAAAGATCTAATAGCTGATTTTGATCTTATGAGCAATACTACAAGGACACCAAATTTTGACATAAAAAATTACATCTGCTTATTTTATTGATTGAAAACCAATCATGAAAAAGCATTAATTCCATTTTAGCCCCTCATACCACTTTTAAAAAGCAGATGTAATATTTGGTGTCAAATTTTGGTGTTATTCTAGCAAAACTCTATAAGATAAGAGCAATACTACAAGGACACCAAATTTTGACATAAAAGATTACATCTGCTTATTAAGGTAGGTGAAACTTGTAAAAACTTGGGTGGAAACACACTGCCCGACGGCATAAAAAGTGCCGCCATTATACCAATCCAACCCACCTACAAGTACTGGACACTCAGTATCGTAGATTCCACAGAGCCAAATGGCAAAGTGGGCTTAGTAAGAAGTTGGGTTGAATTAAAGCCATTACCTTTTGAGTAGTAGCGAAGGGATCGAGTAGAGCGAGCAGAACTTTCAGGACCGCGTGATAAGGGAAGTGAATGGAGGGAGCTGCTGTGGTTTTATGTGCTCCACCCTGCAATTTAACGGGGGTGAGGGAAAATGTAGCTACAACTCAAGCAGCTCCCTCCAAACTCACTTCTATGATCTTGCACGGCCTTGAAACTCCTGAGACTTCACTCTCACAAGGGTAGCACAATTCACATACAAAGGTCCTGCTTGGTATGCAGGAAAAACTTGCAGAATGCAAATTACCACAGCTGTGGTAGTGGTAGTTTGCATGGACAAACAGGGCCATAGGCATCCAGAGGAAAACCATACCAAGCAGCTGATTTATCAATTTGACAGGAAATAACTGCAGATGCGAATTTTCCCCGCATACCAAGCAGGGCCAAAAATAAAATCTTGAAATACTAGAGAACTTGCTCAAGAAAGGGAAAAAAAGAAATGTATAAAAGAAATGAGTTCAAAACATCAAACAGGGTACCTTTCTCTCCTCTCCCCTCAACGAAAATTTAAGAAAACAAAATCGAACCCTTCATTTTAAAAGTGCCTGCATTTAAACTAGAAATTCAATCCAAAATATGGAAAGCTAATAAAATTGTTTGCCAACTGAAGAACAAGGGTGTCCCTACATCCAAACAATCCCACTCCGGAGAAGGAAATCTAGCCTAAGCCACAAGAGTGCTGGCAGTTGTAGATTCACTGCACAAAAGAAAAAACCATTGAGTTAGTAGTTGGAATTACAAACAAGAAAGAAAAAACCATTTCGGAAACAAAGAGCAAAAATTGGAATAATCACATCGAAAAAACATGAGACGGGGAGAGAGATAACTTCTATGATTTCCAAGCCATAATGCTCATGATCAAAGACTTCAACAAAAAACAAGAAGCGGAACATAATTGAAAAGTAGCTGGTCTTATTGTGTCAACAAAGCTTTAGCAAGACTAACTAGTTCTGTACAGAGAGCTAAAACAGTAACCAAAGTTCATTGCTCACTAAATCAGCTACGTAAAGAAGGTTATCACTTCTTTGAAAAAGAGCAAACTAAAGACCAAAATTTCACAGGTAGAAACTTTTCAAAGTTGCCTCTGTTGTCATTCATCCAACCTTAAACAAGCCTGTAAACATTAGGCACTTGAAGCCAAAGAGTGCAGTAGGGAAACAAAGGTGATGAAGGTCAAATAGCACGTTATTCTTGATCTTCAGGAGAAACAATCAAGGCATACGCATAATAGGAATCTTGTTTTCGAATGGAGTTCCCCTGCAAGTAGAATGCATTGGCCAAATAATGGGCTGACCTTCAACTCCTTTCTAATCTCTATTTCTTACTTTTCATTTTTAGGACCATTAGGTTAGTTGGTAAACCTACAGATGGGCCTTCATGTCCACATATGGGTTCCGGCCTTCTATTAATATGCATCAAGCAGAATATTCATACAACAATAGATCATCCCCTCACTCTAAAAGGTTCAATAATTGCCAAGGGAATCGCACAGGTGTTTAATTTCACAACAGAAGCTCATCGAACTCCACAAGTCACAATCGTTGTGTCACTCCCAAAGATCATATTAAATGCATCAAACACTTACACCATCAATCACCCTAACCGCAACACACAAGAGGCCAACTAGACCCTAACAAGTTACTTAAAGTTCAGATATTAAAGTTCATGCAAATGAAAAAATTTCAAGCACAGATCATGTTATACTTTCATAACTTCAGTATATTGATTAGAATAATAGTTGAATATTCCTGTTTCATTTCCTTCAGATTGATATGGGAAATCTCTTTGAAAAAATGAAAAACCAAATATATAGCAAAGAAAAGCATTTCCAGATACACCTACTTCTTGTGTTGGATTAATACAAAAACATTCAAGCACAAATTATTTTCTGCAACATCCCCCAACAATTACTGGTATTTTATGTTACAAACCCATGGACAGAAACAAAGCAGCCACCAAATCGACAAAGCACCCATTTTTCCTAACACAACGCAACACATTTTCAAAGATGAACAGTATTCTAAAGAATAAGTTCCATTTATAGTCATTCAAACAATGCATCAAACACAATAAAAAGAAATTATCACTGGATGGGTTCTATAGAATCAAGCATATAGAATGGTCTCACAACTAATCAGAAGATGATAGCTGAAACAAATAAATTAACAAAATAACAATAAAGAGAACAAAAATAAGGCATATAACACTTAAATATTTCCAAGAGTATTAAAAGAAAAAGGAAAAAAAATTCGTGGGAAAAACTCACTATTTCCAGACGGGAGGGAGCTTCTTGGTCCTCTTGTAATAACGAGCAAGTCGGTGAATCCTGCTCTCAACCAGAATCAACCTAAACTTAGAATCCTTATCCTTCCTGTTCCTCTCCAAATGCTTCCTGATTGCAACTGCTTTCTTGATGAGGTGGTACAGATCCTCAGGGATTTCAGGTGCGAGTCCTAGTAATAAAAAACAGAACATACAAAAATGAAAACAACAATCTTTTCGAAAGTTCAAAAATCAAAAGCTATCAATAAACAAAACATAGATGCGGAAACAATAAAAATATACCATGGGCCTTGAGAATACGCAAGATCTTGCTCCCAGTAACACTCTTGACCTGAGCAATACCGTGAGAATCACGAAGAATCACACCGATCTGAGATGGAGTTAAACCCTTCTTTGCAAATTTGCAGATGCTCTCTTCAACCTAAAGATCCAAACAAAAAATTACCAATTAGAGTTAAGGTTAGGGTTTTAATGCATGATGTTTCAAAATGTAAATGGAGACTCTATGTTAGGATGAGGGTTAGGGTTTTTTCTCACATCTGGGGAGGAAATTTTCAACCAACTAGGAGGGGTCCTCTTGTACGGCAGAGCCGAAGAGGAAATACCCTTACTGCAAACAGGAAAAGATAGAGAAATGTTGGTTTAGTATTCAAATTTTCAATGGAAAAGAGAAGAAAACCATTGAACTAGCAAATCGATAACGAAAACAGGAGATTGAAATTACCCGCGAGAGTGCATACGACCCATGATTGGCGATGGAGGTTCTGATCTTCTACTCTCTTTGCCTCTGGTTTTCTAACCCTAAGCGGAAGCTGCTCTCACCTTCAGAGACTGGCCCAGAAACCCTAACTACTGAACGATAACTAGGGTTTATATTGTGGAATTTCAGAAACCCTACATTCCGAACTCTATCTTTTCTCGTAATTCCTTTGATGTCCCTCTCATATGCTTAGCGCGTGTATCCTACACGTGTGGCCACATTGATCCCGTACTATTATTTCACCACAAGCGGCTTTATTATAGTTTATACCTAAGAACAGGCGGTATCGTAACTTTTTGGTAGATGAGATTATTGCCTAGATTACAATTTACAAACAAATGCGTAGATACGTCGATAATAATAAATGTGTAAAAAGCACAAAGAAATCATCAATAATAAACAAGAAGAAGCGTTAAACACAATGCAGAGAAGTCGCCATCAATGAGTAAAGAGAAATCACCACAAATGAAGAGATACTATCAACTTAATTACATGGGGCAAACCTACATTGTAATACCATGACCATTTGAACCCACGACCTCTCTTAAGAGAAGGGATATCAACCACTGTCGATTTTTTGTATTACACCCCCACTTAAAGCACATAGGAAATAGGGTGCAATAACCCTAACCCATTCGTTCGTTTTACATGAGTTACGTAAAACACAGTGGGGCTAATTAAAAATTAGCCAAAGTATAGTCTCGTTATAAGGGCAAATACTATGAGAAATCCTTAATTAGAGTGTCTGAGGTAGGGGTGTAGCAAGTACAACGGAAGGGAGAATATGAAACGACATTAGAAGTGCGGAACATATCATATTGAACTAAGGACAAGTACTATGGCAGCCTCATTCCTCTATATTGGAGAGGTTTGAGGGATCAGTCAAGTACTAAGATGATTCATAACCCTCAAACCTTTTCTCTCAGCCTCAAATCAACCCAAATCTGAGGCAGAGTATAGGGAAAAAGATGGATCGAAAATGGGATTTTTGGCGAAACACGAAATAGAGGGCGTCAGAGAGATTGTCGCCCTCTACACGGTTTGCTAGGGTACTGAAAGTTTGAAGGGTTGTTGGGAGGGGGTTTGAATCTGATCGGTGAAAATTAAATGGGTTGCACAAAACCCAATATATGGCGACAATGGGACTCGTGGGCGATAGTCCCTCTGTCGCCCAATTTTTTTTCCACGAGTCCCCCTATCACCCTAAATTGGGTTTGGCGCCCTCCAGTGCGTTTATCATGGCCCCAAAATTTGGTGCAAACCCTTAGTGCTTGCCCCTCTCTCTAATTACCATTTCAGACTTCTTGTACCAAATTTTAAAGTATACCATAGTACTTGCCCTAACGTCTCAATTAGGAGCCTTTGTACTCCCGAAGGTGTCGGCGTGTCGCGACATATTTTGCACGACACGAGTCACAAGACACCCTCTTCTTTATATTTCACTCTCCCCCTTGTGGCATGGTTTCTCCCAATGTTTTAAAAACTGGACCGGTAATTAAACCGGAGAAGCTAGTGGGTTGGGTCAATCTAGTTCAACCAGTGGGTTGACCAGTGGGTTGACCAGTGGGTTAAGTCTAAACTATTAATACAATAACAACAATAAAAACATATTGTTTGATGCAACATAGTTGGTAAAGTGTCTTTTTGAAGTCACTTATGGGTCTCGTGTTTGAAACTCAACAGTTAAGTTTTGGGAAATGCCAAAACTCTCTTAAATAACAATTAGTTGTATAGCAATTATATAGTTATAATGACAACAATCTAATGGTAGCTGAAATGGTAAGAGGTTTGTCACTTGAGGGTCTTGGGTTCAAAACTTAGCAAGCTCATTTTTACAAAATATAAAAAATTATTACACTCTAACTTGAAAAAAATCGGTTTAAAAATCGACTGGGTCACCTGGTTCACTGGTTCAACCGGCAGGGTCGACCGGTTCACATTAAAAAAGACGGTTTTTGAGAAAATTAGTGGGTCAATGTTGACCCAAACCAAAAATTTGACTGGGTCACCGGTTCACCGGTTGAACAGGCCGGTCCGGTCCGGTTTTTAAAACACTGGTTTCTCCAAAACCCCCCACCAAAACCAGGGTTAACTTGTGTAACCTAATAGTAAGTGGTGTGTATAAAAAAAAATAGTGGTGCATGATCCTCTCTCACCGACTACTCCTAAAAAAAGGAATTTGAAACTACCCAATACCCATGAAGTAACGAAGATGCAGTGGCCTTTAGCTCAATAGTGGTGCATCCTTCCCATAAATCTTTAGTAGTGAAAAGTCTTAGGATCAAAACTTTTTGGCCGTAGTATTACCGTTAAGTTTGTCCCATGTAATTTGATAATAAATATAGGTATGTTGTTGACGGTTTCTATGTACCCGTGGTGGGCGTCTTTCCTGCGTTCGTTGGTAACGATGTTTTTAGCGGTTTTATTTATCCAGCCAAAATATTGTTTTTACCGAAATGAAAAGGAAAATTATCCAACCACGACACATTACTGTTCAGAAGAGTGGTAAAGAGTAAGCTCTGCTGACTGCTATCATCAGTTCAGACATTCAAGTTTCTCTTTCATGTCTCACCAGAATCAAAACTCAGTTTGCAGCAATCACTTGAAAGAATAAAAAACCACTGTCCATCTGTTTACAAAACAAATAAAAACGATAATACAAACGCGTTTCATACTACACAATTTGTCTATATTTCAAGCTACGAATCCAAGTAATGTACAGTGCCCCTGCATAGACAGGCAGAAGATAAAGAACTATAAATGCCTGAGTAAGTTGAACAGTTTGAGTGGCTAAAATGAACTGATGTTCAAGAAGCTCACAATCCAAAAGAAGAGGTTTTGATTGCCCAAGAATCGTCAAGAGAGTTATTGCATCTCTCGGGATATCTTCATTACTGTTATAAGAGTCACCGTTATCTGAAGCTGGAGGGGGTATATGATCTTCATATGTGGAATTTGCAGAGCCTTCACAGTTATCATTTGAAGGGTCGTTAGCATCTTCTCTTTCGTTATTCTTATCATCCCTTGAAGGTGAGCCACCGCCATTATCCTTTGGAGGGTCATCAGAATCTTCTTTTTCGTCGTTCTTGCCACTTGGACTCCCGCCACTATCGTCCCTTGAAGTGCGCAAAACTAAGTCAGGCTTTGCTTCAACTCCAACCCGTCTCAAATGCAGCTGTCATATTCCATTTGTCAGTTGAGAAACACAAAGGGATCGTTTACTAACCATTCTATGAGAACTGTTTCAACGTCCAAAAATAATTATGGATAACATTTTTGTGATACCAATACAAAAATTAACATTTTTTGTGATAAGTATGATTATGGATAACATCCATTTTACCATAATTACTTTAACGACAAACAGTTGAGATAGTGATTGTTATGAACAACAATTACAAGTAATACAGTAATAGCATATTCAAATGCAAGTAGTGAAAATCTTTTAGTTGTTATTTTACTTCTACAAAATACCAAATCAGACTATGACTAATCTAGGTGGTGGCAGTAGCAGTGGTGGTGGTGATGGTTATGATGGCAGTGGCGATATCTGTGCTGGTGGTAGTGATGGTCATCTGGCGGTGGCAGTGGTAGGATGGAGAGTTTATGATTATAAGGAAGCAAAAACTGTTTGTCTATATAAACAAGATCTTTCTTCGTTTATGATTTTAACGATAACACCAATTCTCATCTATATCCATTTCTGTTAACGAACATAATTTTTTACATCAATAATAAATATGAGGGTCATAAAAAAATTATCACCCCGAAAAATTATGATTTTAATGGTTAACAAGGCAAATATGTAGTAGCAAATATGAAGCAAACATGGATTTATTGAGAAAATTTTCTACAGTACCTGAAGATGTAAGTTAACTTCATCAGGCCGCGAAAGAAATGGGAAATCACCCCCTGTTTTCAGGGATGCCCGTCTTGCACCAGGATACTTCTCACTCAGTTGATCTTTCAGGTGTTGAGGAATAGCACAGTAGTCGTTTGTCTACAATGGCAGCAAGTTTTTTTTGCCTTAATCTAAAACAATCAATGGGAATGTTGCAGGAGCATATGTTTTTTCCTAACTTCATTTAAAGTGAATTCCCAAATAGAAAGGAACACAAAAGATCCAAGAATTGAAAGAAACAAATAACTCGAACAATTCAAAGACCTAGGCATTTTATGGCACAGTAACACTGTTTGAACTTGAAAACATTGTACAACGGAAATAGCACACATTTCATCAATGGGAACTTACAGCAGGTAATACATATAGAAGCTATGCATGTAAAACCGGCCGTAAGTTCATTGCCATCAAGTTATGCGTTCTAAAAGCTTTATCGATACTAACTGGACACACAAATCAATAAAAATTTTAATATATTATAATCTTTTCACAGGAAACCCAGGACATATAGTTTTCTCATCCAATTGATAGGGTTTGCGTGTGAATTTTCACTCCCAAAACCCAATTAAACTGTAATATTAAAAATTTGTCCACAGTTCACCATGTTCTACATATAGCTCATTTGGTTTGAGAGGCCAACTTGGAAGTTCCACTTGCACATCAGACCCTAATGTTCTTCGGACTATTTAACCACGAGAAAGTAAAGGGATGATGGAGCCAAATTATTGTTTCCTTCGAGGCAAAAATCAAAAACAAAAAACAAAATCCCACATGCACTTATTTGAAATGAAAGAGATGAAAAAAGTAATGTGTGTATGGAGTTGTACAGTTGGAACAATGTAAAAGACGAGGAAACTAGATCGAAGTCTGAACCATGTAAATCTGCCTTCTTTGTTGTTCGCTATTGAATCGCAGTCAAACAACTCCTTCAGGAGTAGCTTGCTAGCATTCCTCTAATTGCAATTTCACAGTAAAAGCATCGATCAAAGAAAAAAAAATTACAGTAAAGCATTAAGAAAAAGATTCTATTTCACTAAATCTGTTAGATCTTATATTCCCTACGGACCCTTCCTAAGATGTGAGAGCCATATTTGGTTCTGAGGAGGATACGAGATAACTGTAATTCAACCATAGAGTTTAGAAAATTTGAGGAAGTTTCCATAGGGAGTGTGGGAAAAATTACTGATAATGGGGATTGTTATTTATTTGTTTCACTTGTTTGTTGCTTCCACGATCTCGCCAGTGTTTTAATTGTACATAATTCAAAAGGAGGCGTGGTTTCCAAGGAAGATATATGATACTGCAAATCAAATAAAAGTTACTAACAGACTCGGCTTACGTACATCCATTATAGTGATAAATGAATCTGAAAGTAAGAGAGGTCCGATAGAAGCAGCATCAGCAGTCAAAGTTAACCTTGAGGCCAAATCCTCCCTCGAGAGTGTCTCAACCTGAAACGAATTCAAATCTTATGATGCATAATATTAAAAGCATAACAATCTCAGGTTTAAACAGGTTTTGTATCTAACCTATAAAAACTAAGCTAGAATTTCATTTCCGTTGCCAAATTAAAAGCATCCATCGTTACTTCTTTAGTCATGTATAGATAAAAAACACTTGCTGGAAACAACCATCACAATGTCAAAGAAAAGTCACACCATTCGAATTACACTTAATGAGAACTCTGATCTCATTAATTTTTTGAATGTTTTGCATGAAGTATTAAATTTCTTAGCAGATAAGAGATGACTATAAACTTATAATTCTACACAATCGAAAGCTAATGAAATAGTTTTTGCATATCTTACTTGAATTGACACGTGTAAAATGCTTAGGAAAAGGTAGCTTCAAGAAGTTAAAGACTTAAGATAGAAGTAACTCTACCTGCGAAACAACAAAGTCCACTGAGTCTGCAATGAATGGTTCATGTGGACCATCACGAATACCTGTTAAGATGTGTCGCTTCAGCAAAAAGGAAGGTGTCCAAGAAACACTGCAATTGAAGGCAAATGACACAATTTGAAAAAATAAGTTTGTCAGGATATGAAGTACATCCAAGAAAAAGATGGAGATGAAGTTGATTTTGAGAATCTGGAGCATCGGGTGTGAGAAGCCTTAATGAACATTTAAAGCAAGATTCCCAAATTAATACTTGATAAATATTGCTAGAAAGATTTTTATACATCAGCAGAGCATTACTTAAAGCCTTAAAGGAACAAATTTAATTTAGTGCATCTAGTATGCAGAATGCAAGTCTAAATGGGCAACACCTTGAACTTAGTTCTAAGAACCGACTCATTGATGACTAGTTCATTATGGAGAGATCTGCACGGAAGCTGATGCATTAATTTGATATACAAATTTAATCAAGAGTTTTCACCATAGGAAGGCGCGAGTATAGGATCCACAGAAACATATAGTGGATAAAAGTTTCAACTGCATAGAGACCAAGCTCATACTATTTTCACAATCACTCATCAATCATTAAGATGCCCAATTCCAGAAATACAATTTTCCCAAAATAACTTTTAAGTTACCAGAATGTTGTAAGGAAATCCAACCAACAATCAACATCCATCACCAAATTAGTGTAATTGGGTTCTATGTGGTTATCAGAAAAAGATCTCTATCCTCAGCCTCTCAGCATCAAGATTGAACACAGCCATAACATTTTTTATCCACACATCTTCCCACAGAATTAATTAACTGAACTTAGGCTTACTGGCGTATAAGATGGAAATGAATTTGGTAATTTCATCGATGAATTTGTCCGGTAACTCACATTGTCATGACTATGTGTCAGTCACATGCCATTGCTTTTTGAGCAAATTTAATTTATCCAAGTGTTTCACTTACTTTATGTGTTGTTTATATGCTTTCAGTTTATATTTGCTTATCGGATACTTATTTTGAATTTTGAACTAAGGATTCTAAGAAAAGAAAAGAAATCTTCTGCATATGGAATTAAGTATAGTTACATCCGTACCTGTTGATATATTGGGCTTGTCAGGGTCAGCGTGTCGACACTTCTTAGTGAGATGCACACTTACTCAAATGTTGTGTCCTACATTGGTCTGAATGCTCAATTGGTACATGGAAAATGCTGGGGCATCCTAATTTGGTGACCCAGATTAGGCCGCAACTGATGTGGCGGCTGATGAGGTGAGAGCATGTCAGACGCCCCAGCCAATAATCTCTCCCCACATCAGTTGAAACCTAATTTGGGTCACCAAATTAGGTCACCCTAGCAGTAGTCTTTGTACATTTATCATACTCGCAGTGAAAACTAAATGCATGCAAATATTTTGTCAAGAAACTGAAATAACACAATCATCAGGTTTAAGCATAAGAACGAAATATTAAATAACATACACTGGTGCCCATGGCATTGCAGCTGAGAAACTACGTGTCTCCAAAAATGAATTTGAGAGTATCAATGATCTAACACGTCTTGGACGATGCTGAGCAAAAAGTTGTGCCAGAAAGCCTCCAAGGGATGTGCCATAAAGATGTACCTGTTAAAAGAATTTGTCAGCCTATTCAGTACCTAATCTAGATGCCAACAAGAAATGCTAAAGAACCCCATGTACAGAGTGTTCTCATCACTCAATGATTATATGTATACTGTTAGCAACAAAAAGGAAACAAATTCCTAACTCAATCCTGCCTAAAGATATTCCAATGTAGAAAACAAATTCCAAACTAGATCCTGCATAAAGATTTGTCAATGTCACTAGAAATATTGGATTCACACTCTAGACCACCTCCATGTGAATGTTTGTACAACAAAACATACTATGATGCCAGTATTATGGTGCCTATGTGAAGAACATCAATGTCAGAAAATAAGAATCTGACAAGCTTATTGACAAGGTGTAAAAGCAGATTATTCATCCCTGGCATCTCCCCACAAGTAGAGTAGACCTAGGTTGGCCTTCGTTTATTCCATGTCTTCATTGAGCATTTGGAGTACTGTTAAGCATATTTAGTTCTAAAATCTTTGATTAAAGGGTTAAACATTCAGAGCTTTTTGTGGCAGTGACGAATAAGCCATAATTCCAAGTAACTGCAACATTAATAGATGCACAAATTTGCAGTATTAGGGTTCATAAACTGGTGCTCTAACCAGTTTATTTTGTGTTCTTCATCTGAGAGAGTTCTACAGGTTAATAATCTTGTCCTCTGATTGTAAAGGATCTAGGCCACTCCTCTGTTGTCGTTGTTATTGCAAGATTCCAATTTTGCTAGCAAGATGATTTTTATTCTCTTAAAAGAAGTCGTCATCATGGTGAGAATTGCTTTTCCAGTTCTATCTATTGGGTCTTCTAGACAAGGACAACAATTGATCAGGTCTACCTCAAGGTTTCACCTACTTGATAACACTAGCCGCCATATCCCGTGCAAGGAATGGGGGCTTCTTTTTAAAAAAATTTTTGAATTTTTTTATTAGATAATTAGAAAATTTAGTTGTTTTAGAATTTGAATTTATATTTATAATGTAGGTTTTTTTAACCCACACCTAAGAGAGGGTTTTGTTAACCCAATAATAGATAATGGATTGGGCCATATGCTTATAATGTAGGTTTTTTTAACCCACACCTAAGAGAGAGGGTTTTGTTAACCCAAATGCTTCTCCTATAGTATATTATAATAGATTTTTGACATTGATACTACTACTCATCTGAGACATCTGCATCTTCTTCTGAGGACCTAAACATCGCCAAAGTTTTGGAACCACATGAAGGCTGTCATGTACTATTCCCAAATTTGAGATGTAAAAAATCAACCCTTGTCCAAAGAAAATAATAATTTTGGATAAGCAGAAATCTCTGAACAAACTGACAAATAAGTCAAGTATGGCAAAGAAAAAAAGAATGTATAGGATGATGACTAACTTTCAGAGAGAATAACAATATGTAGTAGGAGAAATTACGAAAGAAGCAGATTTATTGCTTACATGGTGAACATCAATAGCATCTAGAAACTTTTCAAATGCTTGAATCCACTCATGATGATTCCACACACGTGGTATGTCAACAGAAATTACTCGATAACCCTGAAAGAAAATTTTCACATATTAAAATACCAGATACAACAAAATGCAGGCATAAGAGAGGAAAGATAGTATAAAATGTACAATAACTAGTATCAACTAAAAATACACCTTGAAACTATTTTTAGTTACTAAATAATCTAATTTCTTGCCTTAGATGTGCTTCTATACCTGGAACTTTCCTTAGTGCAGTAGTGGTAAACGTGAATCTAGGTTTTCTCTTTGATGTATTAGTCCTGACCTTCTTCCATTTACTTAAGTGTCTGATGCAGTATGCTATATAGCATTAGCACCCTCATTCAGTCATTTTTCCAATGTCCATAAAATTATCACTAGTATATAACATATCTAGTCAAGGGAAGCAGCAGTAGCAATATATTGCAGAAATAAAAATTTGCCTTTCTCAAGCTACCATACGTCGATAAACTTATGAGATTCATCCAACATCAAGGAGATGGAGTAGACTGGTATGATGTATCTTCTTCTACACTAAGATGTGCTCAGCAGTTCAGCTGATAAGTTTCTTCATTTGTAGCCTTGATGTGGAAGGTGACAAAACTCCCTATTACAATTCTAAAGCATTTAGTAATTATCCTACTAACGAAGATAAAACACCTAATATAATCCCATGCAGAGCATAAAACATCAGTACTAAAGAAGTCCGGTCCGCAAAGCATTAGCCATGCCTACAAGAAAATAAGCACAGATCTGGAGATTCCCGAATAGGTCAACCTTTAGAACTGCTGCTCAATCCATGAGTGTGACATGTAAAAATACTGAAAGGATTACAATATCCCTTTTCAATCTGATCATTAAAAATAACACCACTGAACCAAATTATTGTAGAAGTACCACTTCGAGGTGAAGCACAATGACCTAGCCTTGTGACTTAAGCGCCAACTGGTTATAGAAGCTGTGGCATCGAGCTCGAGGCTTGAGCCATGACGGAGGTTAAACCTTGGCTATGCAGGCAGGTACATGGACTGAATGCATAAACAACTTTTCTTTTCATTTTTTCATTACCTTTCCCAGATAATCGTCCAATTTATATTTCGTGCCAAAAAAAAAATACCGCAGTGCAGATCATCTGGTTCATCTCACTCACTCACACACACCTGACAGACATTGCCTAGGTACCTTTAAGTTCTTTAACAAATATCAAATTCAATTCCTATGATGGTTTAGAAAAGAAAAAAAAAATGTAAAATGATGCCAAAGCCAAAACATTGAGAACCTTGAATTTTATGGGGAAAGGGAAAAGATTTCCGATATTGAAATCATGGACTCTCGAATAAATCATCAACCATCCTTATTTTCATTACCATTATTTTTATTAAAAGTAACCAATGTACATGTTGGGTCAAACAATTAGCACATAATAGTATGCAGTATGCACTACAGAATTGAAGTTAACAATTAAGCAAATAAGACAAGGGAAAGTAATAAAGCCTGCAAATAATAAAAGAATACTTGCTTCATAAACATCAATCAATGATTTGTTGAAATGTTCAAGAAGAAGATATCCTAACTTCTTTATTATGTCTATCTTTATTTCTGTAGCAATTTATTAATACTTTCTAAATGTTTAAAGCTTGGAAATCGGAGACTGACACCGTGAGGCTTTAATTCCTCAGCTCACATAAGCAAACAGCCTTCTCATGCTTTCTAAAGCATTGGGATCATTACTAACTTTGAAACATATTCCAGAGAAGAAACTCATGACAGGTCGAGGGAACATCGCAATCATTTCAGTCTAGGCTTCATCAAGTATACAAAGTAATAGAAATCATTGAAGTTTACTCATAACAACATTAGAATTAACATAATAACACTGAAATATTTCTACCTTCATGGACAATGACATGATCTGTTTATAATGGACGTCAGCTGTTCCTGCTGTCCCAGGAAGACAGATAAGCGGAGGGACTGCTTTTGGACCAAATTCATAATAGCGCCACTGTTTTGACCCTATCTGCAAGAAATAAGAAGCTTGTGAATGATAGGCATTAGTACGCATCTGAATATTCTTAGCGTGAGGGCAATTTCTGATACAGAAACATCGATTAGAGGAGAGAAATCTTCCCCTACAAAACTAGAAGACTAAACAATGGGAAATCCCTCTGCGGCAAGTAAACATCAGCAAACGCCACCATTATGTAAACATCAGTAAAAACTGAACTCATAATTCCTAAACTGAACAACTGAATCCATTGATACTGCAAAAAGACGCTGACAAAACTATTGGAACATTAAATTGCCAAATATAGGCAAGATGGCTTCTTTATGGCATGCCCACTCTACAGTTATGTAAATCAAAAAGAAAAACAAAACCCAGTTAAAAACAAAACCAATAGATACAAAATTGAGAAGTCAACAACCGTAATTGAGAAAACCCAAATGTAGTCAAAAATTGAGAATTTGAATTGAAACTGTAAATATAGCAGTAAGCTCAGAAAAGTAGAACTGAAAAGTGTGGATCCAAACACTCCCACCAAAAAATTCCTGACTTTAGTTGGAAAAAAGGGAAACCCAATTCGGAAATGGTTATGAAACCAAGGACAGAAAAAAACTGTATTTTGTACAAAGCCAGTATACTAGATATAAATTTACAAGAAGCTCAATACACATTGCCAATTACAGTATGAAGCTCAAAAGACAAGTATGATTCGGAAGCGTAAATTAAACTATACCCACTTCAAAATTCATGTACTAAAAAATTATAATCAACTCAGAAAATGATCCACATCAACTGAATCATCAAGGACTGAACAACAGTATTTTTGAGTCTTTGACAAAGACACATATTAGTTGAGAACAAATAGGTACCTACATAATTCAAACATACCCACCTCATAATCCGTGAAATTTAGATGGCAAAATTGAAACCCAATTCAATATATGAATAGTAGGTATCGGATCAAAAGTCCAACACAGTATATAAAAATTCCAGAAGGACATAAAAAGAAATAAAACTTGAAACAAAGAGATACCCAATTACAAGATGAAGCAAGTGAGAGAAACCCAGGATCGAAAAATGCGGAAAAATGAAAACTATGAGAGAGATAAGAGAGAAGTACAGAGATCTTGTGCAGGGGAACTTGAGATTTGAAGTGAATATAATCTCCAGGCGCCGAAAAGACGCCTTTCATTGCTTCTTCTGCTGGAATTCGCCCATCAAAATCACGATCTAATTCTAATCGATTCCGATCTCAATCTCTCTCTTTCTCTCTCTAACTTTCTCTCTCTACCCGTTTTTTTTTTAATTTCACTGTTCAGTTTTGATTGACGAGAAGGAGAAACCCATGTGGCCGTCCTACATTCCAAACAGTCAAGAAGAAGAGAAAACGCCCGCTGTTCAACAGCTTGTCAAGAAGAACTACTTCACATAAAGATTTGCTGTGTGCACGATTATTAGTTGGAATATACAGGCGCATTTTAGACGCATGTACCTTGGTAGGAAATAGTAACTACGTGGATTGCCGCGTTTGGTTCACCATTCCCAAATCAAGTTTTCCAAAAAATAAAATTAGGATACAATCTCAAATTTTGAGTTGTATTTTTAGTATTGAATCTTGTTACCCCACACGCCAACAGTGTGGGTAGAAATTCTTGACCCCACGATTAAGGAAATAAGTTGAAGGAACCGTTAGATTTATGAGTAGTATGTATTTTTTTTTTAATTCTATAAAATGTGGAGGTGGTCTTAGAATTAGGATAACTTTTCCAATTTCAATAATAAATAAAGGTTGTTTTAGAACATCCTCATTGGTTAAATAAACATGCATATTGCCAATTTTTCGTCTATCTCCACAATAATTTTAGGTCTATTGATAAATTAAAATAATTTTTTACTAAATCAATCCTACAATTATCAATTACATGCAGCCAACAATACAAAATGACTTGTTGATTATGTAGAATTAATGATAATATAATTACAAAATAGTTTATCAAATTTATATAACTGACAAGTTATTTTATAAAATTTATACTAAAGTCCGGATTTCACAAGCACGAACTTAAAAATGCTTTAAGCCCGACCCATACTCCACCGTTGGATGTTCACCTCGTTAGTACACATAAGTGCCAAAACATCAAACGGTGAAGTATATCATACATACCAATTTAGAAAGTAGTATTTGAATAGGACTTGTTATTGTAGAAGTTCTTATAGGTTTAAGAAAGTTTGGTAGGAGTATAAATAATGCTATATATATGCAGACAATCGATTTAATTCAAACTGGTTCGATTATAATTCTGTTTCAAGTTAATTCTAGCTAGAGTCGTCTTTAATTTTAGAGAGTGAGGGGTGGTTTTTCATTAAATTGTACAAAAGATGAGTGATTTGTGGTGCGGAGACGAAATCTGGTTTGATTTGTTTCGCTCTAAAAACTTCTTCTAGATTCAACGTCCATGATCCTATCTACATCTGTAATCCTATCACTAGAGTATACGTCTATCTTCCAAGATTCAACACGAATAATATTTGCAAGCAGGGTATTAAAATTCTACTCGGATTCGGATACAATCCTTCCACAAATGAGTACAAGGTTGTCAGAATATACTACAACTGAGACCAACTCTCGGTCAGTATACACTCTTGGCAGCCGCAGTTGGTGGAGAAACAAAAGAGAAATCAATTGACCTTATAAGTTTCTACCAAAAGGTATCTTTGCAAATGGAGCTCTTCATTAAATGGATGGAGAAGGAAAGATTGTGGCCTTCGATTTGGCAGACGAGGAGTTTTACTTCCTCCCTTCACCACCTTGTACCCCTCTGACCGCTGCGAATCCGAATAAAATAACATTGTGTGTGTTGGAAGGGGTATTATATCTTGTTGATCGAAAGGGGTTCGCAGATGTAGACTTATGGTCATTCAAGAAAAAGATGAGTAGTAGTATTAATACAAGTAGTTACGACGATAAAGAGCAAAAGTTCCCGTCTTGGAGTTGGATTAAGGAGTTCAATACATGGCAGTGCTTTTATAATTATAAGCTATTAGTGATGATTAAGAAGAATGAAATTTTAATGATGTCGACCCACACTCATAAAAAGTTTTTTCATCTCTATGACGTGAAAACTGGAGATTTAAAAGATCTGTGGGAGATTATTTTGATGATTCTATACTTTATACTGATGCAATAGCTCATGTCAATAGCTTTGTTTCATTGAAAGCATTAGGAGAAGATGCAAAGATAGTATGATCAGCTAGCTCATCATGGACTTTGGGTCTCGGAGAAGATGCAAACAAATGCGATAATCGAAGCCTTCTAATTAAAGAGGTGATGTTGTCGCTCTGGAATTTCGTTCCCGCTCTTTTTGCTTCGCACTCTTAAGATCATTTTATTAAATTTGTATTGTTGATTCTAAGTTGCAGATGAACAATTAGGCCAAAAATTGTGTGGGTATATTAATTAGTTGTGTGAAAATAGCAGCTTTTTTTAAAACACTCAACTTTTTTCTTTATTAATATCACATTTATTTTTACTTTACATTGGTCTATGGGGCCACCACATTATGGGTTGATTTTATACGGGGCAACTACATTATGAGTTGATTTTTAGTGAGGAGGATGTCCTCACAATGTAGATCATATTCACAACAAATCACATCATTATAAAAATTTTACACCACTAAAAATTGGGTTAAAATTATTTAAACGATATGAATTATTATGAGGATTATCTACGTGGTGAGAGATCGTCCTCACAAAAAACTAGACCTTGAATCATTCAATGTAGGCCCAAAAGACCAATACAAACAAAGGGTACCAATTTTCTATAAAAGTAGTCTCCATAACAAGTGCAATGCACGAAAATTTTTATTTTAAATTATGTAAGTTTAATATTTTTTAATTTTTTATTTATTTAGTATATAATAATTACTAATATAGTAATAAATGTTTTTTAATGATAGAGTTTATAAATTTTTTGAAAATTAATTATAAAATGATTGAGAAAATTATTTATTAAAGAGTTTCTAATTTTTGAAAATTGTTGAGATAGCAAGTTCTAATTTCCAGCAGTGGTTTCCTTATTTGGGTAGAATAGTATTTAGTGAATGGAAGCCTATAAATACTATGGAGAGTATGATGAGAATGATGATCATGAGCAGTTTTTACAAGACATTTACAAAGATCAACCACCCTCCCATTGGCAAAAATTTTACCATTGTTGGTTCATGCAACGGTTTGATTTGTTTATCTCCATCAACTTCTTCTAGATTCCTTGATCCTGTCTACATCTATAATCCCATCACCAGAGAATACGTTAATCTTCCAGGATTCAACAGGAATAATATTTGCAAGGGTGTTAGAATCCTATAAGGATTCGGATACCATCCTTCCACGAATGAGTACAAGGTTGTTAGGATATACTACAGCCGAAACCAAACCTCCTCAGTTGCTGGACAGGTATACACTCTTGGCAGCGGAACTGGGTGGAGAAACAGAGGAGAAATCAACTACTGCTTGAAATATTCTTACTTTTGTCTATCTCGCGGTGTCTTTGCAAATGGAGCTCTTCATTGGATGGTGGACAGGGAGGAAGGGAAGATTGTGGCCTTCAATTTGGCAGATGAGGAGTTCCACTTCCTCCCTTCACCACCTTGTATCCCTCTCAGGACATACCAAGAAATAACATTTTGGGAGTCGGGAGGGGTATTGCATCTCGTATATCGAAAGGGGGTCAAAGACGCAGATGTATGGGCATTCAAGAAAAGGACTACGGGTACCTACAAAGGTGGCGGCGGCGACGACGAAAAAGAGCAGAAGTTCCAGTCTTGGAGTTGGATTAGGGAGTTCACTGCATGGCAATGCTTTTATGGCTATAAGCCATTAGTCCTTACTAAGAAGGGTGAAATTTTAGTGATGATCATTTGTGACACGTCTTTCCATCTTTATGACAAGATTTAGGGAGAGATTGCCCTTTTACTTTTAATGCTGCAGTAGTTCATGTTAACAGCTTTGTTTCATTGAAACCAGAGCTGATGATGGACGGACTTGGGTCTAGTCCGAGAAGAAGTTGCAAACGGAAGCGATATTAGGACTAGCCATTAGGACCAGCTAAGTCACCCGAACAGTTGTAAAGAGGTGACACTCCCGCGCCGAAACTCCCAAAGGCTCCCTGAATCTAGCACACCCATTTCCTCTTGCTCCGCTCTCTGGTCTTGTATATTTCCGTTTTAATATTATATACGATTTTTTATCTCTTTCGTGTTAGAAAGATGCTCAAATCCGACGTGTAAAAATATAGTTGATCATCAATCTGATCTGAGAACTTCATATGGGCAGTCACCAAGAGATATATATATATATATATATATATATATATAGAGAGAGAGAGAATGGATCGGAGTACATTGGTAAGGAGTACATTGAGTATACATTAGCCTATGGGGTCCACCTAAAGATGAATTAGGGTTCGTTTTAAGTTAGGATATTCTCTCCATCATGTTGATCATCTTCACAAAAAATTAGCCCAATCTAAAACTTGTAACCCTATCATCCGTGATTGGAAATTACTAAAAATCAACGGTGCTTGAGCTATTCAAACACCGTTGATTTTTACTGATTTCCAATCACCGGATAATAGGGTTACAAGTTTTAAAATGGACTAATTTTTTGTGAAGATGATCAACATGATGGAGAGAACATCTTAACTTAACATGAGCCCTTGATTCATCTCTAAGTGGGCCCCACAAGCCAATGTATACTCAATGTACTCCGATCCGCTCTCATATATATATAAAATAAAATAAAGTTCATGTTCTAGGTATGGGAAACTGTTTGTATCAAAAAAATGCTTAAGAGGCTTGTGTGCAAGAGTTGAGTGACAATGGGTCCCGGATATCTAAAGGCCGTTCGGTGCTGCCAGGGAACCCTCCTTACATATGCAAAAAACCATAGATGTATGAATCTTTGATCAACCATTTTTTGTCCTTAAATTCAGCTGCACAGTAATATTTTGAGTGATTGAGATGTCAAGGTTTACCTATGAAGATGTCTAAATTGCCAATGTACAATCACAACCAAGAACCAACAGTAGCTCCAAGCAAGCAACCTACCTATTATATTACCTCTGCAGAGTGAACCCCCGCCAAAATAGCAGATCCATGATAAACTTTATGTTATGATGATTAAAAGAGTAATGCTACTAAACGCAACCACAACCAAGCAGACGAGAAGATTTTTCACCCATCACACCTGATGGTGCATAAATCTAAGTGGCAAGCAAAATGAAAGACCTAAGCTACTGAAACTTTGCAACCTACCTAGTTGGAGGATGAAGTAACTGCAATGGAAACCTAGTCAGATTCTGACATAGCCCCTTGTACAACAACAGTTCCTCGTTTTCTCTTTCTTCTCCTTTCTTATAAGACAATGACTAGTATTTACCTTGGATCATGATTCTACCTATTCAAATGAAGTTCCACTTGTAGCAACATAACATTAAATACATGTTACCAAAGCTTCTGAAATTGCAAATTCTTAAAAAGCAATGATCAGAATTTAAAAAGTGATCCTTGTGATGTTCCTATCTCAAAATTTTAATATGAAAACCATGAATCTCAATTGCAGAAAGCATTCAAGCGGTGCAAGTTGAAGGAAGTAAGAAATACAAGACCAAAAGCCAGAAGGACGCAGATGAAAGACAATTTGTAAACACGTACTTAAACAGATACAGCGGCTCTGCATATATAACAATGGTGAAACAAAATTCGTATAGCAGAAGGAAAATAGTCGGGAAATGCATTGAAAATTATAACGACTGCATATGCTCAAAAAAATTTCTTCACCATTTCATTTCTTTCAAAGTTTGAATACTACTATTTATTGAATGGCTATATTTTACTTGTCTCCTATGATTTTACCCATTCTACGATTCTCTGAGGAAATTGAGATGTGCTTTAATCCATGTTCATGTTCATGCTATTCATCAATTCTAGCCATTCAACGATCATGATCAAATAATAAAGATCAGAAAATTGGAAATTGAAGACTTCAAATCATTAAACCACAACTTTTCTTATCAGATCATTCAACTATATTCACGAAATGGATGACAAATCTCTATACCCATAAAAAAAAAAAAAACAAACATTCTGACAAAACAAGCGAAATTGAAATTACATTAAACACCAGAGATTGTTCACCATAAGAACACAAACACATTACACATACACATATGCTATGCACACAAGCAAGCCCTAATACAAAACAAAGCAAAACAACAAAATGCCACAAAAGTTCCCCAATTAATTACCAATACTTCAAGGTCTCCACCTTCAAAACCCACCAGTTAGATTCAAAAAAAAAAAGATCAACAAACCCTAAAAATCCCAATGAAAAATGCAGATATCAGAATTAGGGATAGGGTTTTTACGTATCGATTTCGATTACTTGGCGACCATTCGAAGAATGAAATCATCGTAACGAATCCGACCGTCGGATCCAACATCAACCTCACGGATCCACTCATCGAACTCGGCCGGGTCAAGTTTCTCACCGATGCTTGTAAGAACATGACGAAGATCGGAAACAGCAACGTAACCCGTGGAATCTTTGTCAAGAACCTTGAATGCATCACGAAGTTGGCGATCAAAAGGTTCGGGTTTCATGTGTTTGGTCATTAGGTCAAGGAAACGAGGGAAATCAAATGGTGAAGTGAGGTTTTCTTGTGCAACGATTTCTTTGAGTTGAGCTTGAGTAGGGTTTCCTCCTAGAGATCTCATCAAGATCCCTAATTCTGATGCTGCAATCTTACCATCACCATCTGTATCGAATAGAGTGAAGGCTTCTTTCATTGAAGCAACTTGATCTTCGCTTAGATCCTTACCCATCTCTCTCTTCTCTTCTTTCTCTCTCTATCTGCTCTGCAAATGATCAGATCTCTCTCTCTTCTCTCTCTCTAAAAAGATTGGGAATATGAACAGAGTGTTATGCGAGTGGCGGTCCGTTTTCTTTTTTTTTCTTTTTTTTCTTTTTTTTTAATTTTAAATAGAAATGGTGATTAATTTCCGAATTAGGAGGTTAATTCTTTAATTAAGAGGTGGATCTTAAATTCTTAATTGGTGCTTTTGCTTTTTGGATTCCATTTTGAAATTTAAAATTTTTTGGCCCTCAAATTTAAACCTTAAGGTGGGCTTTTGGGTATAAAACGCTTTATATTGCCCAACGAGTAAGGATGGGCTTGAGAAACAATTTTTCATTTTTATGTAGCCGATTTAATGCTGATAGAAAATAAACCCAGACTTTACCAACTAGGCTCGACAGCACATGCTAAAATGTTGGCACGTATGTCTCACAACATCTCGCAGGCAGGTTGATAGGGGGTAAGATTCTTGGACACTTGCAACTTCAAACAAGTAACACATACAGGTAGAAACTTGAGGACACACAAGCTAAGAAGCAAATTACATGGGAGAAGTCTTAAAAAGGACTCTCAAGACCTCCCCTCAATGGGATGGGGTAATTTGGGATCCCTATCAATTGGCTAGATCATGTATACTCACTGAGCGCTCTTTCAAAAAATTCATTCATTAGACTTGTAATGCCCTGGTAGGTACATTGGTGTGATTCACAATATTCAAAATTTTGCACATCACTATTGCAAATTTTGTACTTTTGACCGTGGCTTGGTTGCATTTTTAAGTATTTTTATCATCTGTAACAATCTAGCGGAAAGAAAATGCAAATTCGCACAACTTTTAACTACTTTAATGTGGGCTATACGCAAAGAGGAGAGATATTGCAGCATACCTTATTGCGATACTATTGCAATATACTTTTTATAGGGCTCGCATGAAGATGGTTCGAGGGCTAATTTTTTTGTGAGGATGTTCTCCTCATCATGTAGATCATCATATTCGAATTCTCCTTCTAAAAGTTCTAACCCCATAAAAAATTTATCGAAAATTAAAAGAAATAAGCAGTCTAAAAAAATATTTAAAATTTGTTAATTTTTCATAGGCTGATTTGGTGGGGTTTGAACTTTTAGAAGGAGTTGATTTTCGAATATGATAATCTACATAATTAGGAGAACATCCTCACAAAAAAATTAGCCATCGAACCATCTTCATTGGGGCCCTATAAAAAGTATGTTGCAATAGTGTCACAATAAGGTATGTTGCAATATCCCTTCTCTTATGCAAATTGATGCAAATAGTTATTATCTCACACATTCTTCAAAAGACCAAAATAACACTTTGAAATTAGATTTATGTTGTTTATACTTTATACTTTCGGTAACACACCACACCTTTTTGAGAATATATTTGACTTTGCATTACAGGATCTAATTAGTGGATTGATAAGCCTCACAAGCACCTTAGTTTTTTTTTTCGTACAAGTGACTATTGTCCGAATTACAATGATAAGACGAATAGACACCGCTAAGGCGCTAATCACTACGAAGAGAAACTCGCCACCATAGACGAAGAGAATGCATAAACTCTAACATAATTTATTACATAGGTCAAACCTTGTTGCAATACTATGGCCTGTAAAGTTTGAACCAACAACCTCTCATGTTATAAGGAGGAACGCAAACCAACGGAGCAAGAGGTTGTTTGCACCTTAGGTTGTTGCAGCTTCAGTAAAAAAAAAAGAGTGATGTTAAAGGGGTTCCTCAAAATGTTGGGGGTGGATAGGATAAGGAGGTGGACAAAATACTTCAAAATGGTTGGGGGATGGACATAATTTTACTAAGGGGGTGGTTACCTAAAAATGGGTTGGTATCTTTCCACCCAACCTTAAAAAATCTCAAACTGAATCATCATCTTCACCACCTTCACTCCCACTTCACCATCGATCATATCCCATTCCACCACCGGCAACTCCCCTCCATCGCCGGCAACTCCATTGCCGATTACCTTTTTCTTTTTTGATTTTTTCCAACGCCTGCACCCTCAACCACCTCTCTAGAACTCGACTTTCTTTAGATCTCACCCCTCTCTATCTAGCTAGATCTCGTCCTCCCTATAGATTAAAAGAAAAAAATTTAGTTAAAAAATATTTCAGATCTAAAAAAATTTCGAAGAAAATGATGAATTCTACCAGTGGTGGTTGAGTTTTTTAGGAAAACTTAACCACTGATGGTCGAATTTGTCATCAAAACTCAACCACCGGTGGTCGAATTTTGTTGAAAAGTTCGACCACCATTGGGCCGAAATAGATCTGCTACTCTTGTTAATTCACAAAAAATTTCGAAGAAGATGACTAATTCGACCATTGATGGGCGAATTATATTAAAATTTTCGACCACCAATAAGTAGTTCAAATTTTTTTAAAAAATTTAGGCAGTTCAACCACTTGTGGTTGATTTTTTTTAAAAAATTCAACCACTGATGGTTGAATTTTTTAGCAAAACTCCACCACTGGTGGTCGAGTTTTGTTGAAAATTTTAACTACCACTGGTCGAATTCGTCGTCTTCTTCGAAAAAAAAACTTTAGATCTGAACTTTTTTTTGTTTGTGTAATGGCGAGGGAAAAGAATGGGAAGGAATAAAAGAAGGAGAACGAAGGAAAGAAGAGGAGGGAAGGAAAGAAGGGGTGGGTCCTCTCGTTCTTTCTCCCTCTTTCTTTTAGTCTTCTCTTTGTCTCTCTCTTTCACTCTTCTCTCTTTCTATAATTTTTAGGTGGCCGGTGGTAAGGTTGAGGTGGCCGGTGGTGGAGTTCCGTTCAGTAGCCGGCGGTAGAGGTGAGGTGTTAGTTTAATTTACACTCTCACCACCCCTAGTAATGTAACGACCCAAGATAATTAAGTCTAGGATTAATTAATGAGTTTTTGTTCGGGGCATAATTTGAAGAATCGAACCATGCCAATATATAGATCTCGAAAAGTTATCGAATTTCGACTACTCATGCGCGAAAATCGGACACCGAATGAAGCCGATATGAAGTCCGGAACATGAGTTTGACCACGGTGATAGGTTTGACGCGATTTTGACCGATACCCACGATTTTGACCTTGATTTTAACTAATTAAATATTATTTAATTGTGTATATATGTTATATATATGTATGGGTGATGTATTAAAGAGTAATTTTATAAATTATTCTAGGGTATACATATAAGGTGTATGCATGAGCTACACCGTAGTATAACCCATATGGATATTATCCTTTTTTTTTTACTTAAGTTTCTCTCTTTTATAAAAACCATCAATTAGGTTTAGAAAGTCAGAGAAAACCGTACCAGAGAAGAAGAGAGAAGGAGAAGAAG
>MVGT01002446.1:63185-76984 GCA_002174775.1 Macleaya cordata
TGTTATCTTACTTGTTTTGTATATATTTTCTTAAGATATGTATATAAGACAAACACACTTATGTATATTATATCACTTAACTCAGGTTATCTATGTATATTATTATGCGAGGCATCGTTTTAGAATTGTGATTCGAATCCAGCCTAGTGGATGACTAGGTATTATTATTATTTTGATGAAGCAAGGTAGACTAGTCTTGATGAGATGATATGGCTATCGTGGATGATTGGAATGATTTAGAATGTATTATTGTGAATAAATCATCTCTTTTACAGGTTTATTACAGGTTGAGAACCCTGAATTTACAGGGGAGACTCTGGCGAATTTTTCGTCCGCCCTAGTCATATTTTTGAGGTGATTAGTGATATGGATAACAGTATTAGTTTAACTCTGATTAGGTTTGTAAACCTTTGTTTAGGTTTGTTTAGTACTAATTAGTCACCTCGTGTAGTAAGCCTAACGCCTCGAGATGCGACTCAATTTCTTAGAGATTTTGAGTTTCGAATTGGGGCGTTACAAGTAAAAAGAAAGAAAAAATTGAAAAGGTGATTTTGGACTAAAAGTCCATTTAACTTGTCCATCCTCCCAACATTTTGAGGAACCCTTTTAACAGCACCCAAAAAAAAAGTAGCAATCGGAGCCCTAAAAACTCAACCGTACTTCGCATTGGGTTTGGTCTTGGGCTTGGGTATCAACACACTAGTTCGTGCTCAGGCAGTCAGGCTCAAAAAAGAGATCCGATTTTGAAAAATCAGGTTGGGCTTGGGGTAACCTCTAACGCAACCCAACTCTGAGTTGAACCATGGCTGTATAGGGGTACGAACTAAAAAGATTAAGAAGTCCATCCGTATACAGGCTTATTTTTACATTCAAAAAAAAAATTGTGAGGCCCACATAGATGATCCTAAACAGAAGCAAAGCTTGATCATATACAATAAAACAAGTAAGCATTACTAAAAGCAACTACATTTAACTCAACTTTTTAGGGAACAAAAAATTCTACTCATCCTTGACAAGCAAAGTTTGATCTTGCGTTGCCCTATTCATTGACGCCCGGTATTGAAAGATCTACGGAGTAAACATCAAGGGTGATGGATCAAGGACTATTTCCATTATGGGCTTAGAAGTGATCGTTGGTCCAATTTGCTAAGCCCATAATGAAAATAATGCTTGAATTCATTGTTTTGGAATCAAAATTGATTTTCAATTCCTTTGGAACCTCACATATATGTGTGCTTGGTCTATGCTTCGATGCTTCATTAGAAGGAAGTTGATTGGATGGGATATTCGAGTAATGTTGGCTTGACCAGGTGGATGGCTAGTCATAGACCCCGCCAAAATTTCAGCTTGATTGGTAGTTCAGCCATCTGAGCAAATGTTCATCATGGGCTCTTTATATGGGCCTTTATTAAGCCCATGAAAATAAAATGTTTGAAACCAATGCCTAGGAATATTAATTATGGTGAACCATAATCAACTTTTAGCTAAGGTGTGCCGGTGACATTTATTAGGAGAGTGGATATCTTATATCTGCACTAACGGAGGCTAGCGATTGCACACTCGCGACAATGACAACATTTGGTAGGGTTAGGGCACAGCCAGTAGTAAGCCCTAAATCTATCAAAATTAACTCTTGTGTTATCTGCAAGTAAGTGTCATAGGCTATATACATGTTTAATTTATTAATGTAAATATTTTACGTTATTTTGTAGTCAATCATAGTAGTTCTTCTCCTTTAATATGTGTAAAGGTATTAGCTGTAAAGAGTCTAATTAAAGGGCTGGGCATGAGGTGAACTAAAGGATGAAGAAGATATAGAGCATTTTTGAGGGACCATCAAAACCCTAGCTAAGGAACTTATTGGACTCAACTTTAAGGCTACCATTTCTTTCTTTTGCTTAGAAGTTCTCTATATATCTCACAGGTCACAACCAATTAAGAAAGTGACTCAAAATCTGATATGGATTTGTTAGTTTTATTCCAGTTTGATATGGATTCGTTTGGTAACTTTGGTTTGATTCAAAGGCATTTTATATATTATGAAGGATTAGACTTATAAAACAAAAATTGCTTGTCCTCTACTTGAAACTGGTATAAAAGGAGGACTTTCAGCCCAATATTGTAAAAAAAAAAAAAAAAGCATGAAAGTTGAAGGAGTTTTATGTAAATCATCATCAGTTGAAAATGCATGGACTTTCATAGTTCATGCTTAGGGCATCATTTACTACTTTATATGCAACAAAACCTAACCAGATTGTTAATAATTGGAGTTCCCTTTTCAAATGCTTTCTTTGGGCTTATAAAAAAATGCTTTCTTTGGTTGGGTCTCCTCTCGTCTAATTAGATTAAATTGTTTCTCAATTTGTAAGAAAATTGTGATTAATTATTAGGCAATGGATCCGGCCTAACGTGATTGTTTGGATGTGAATTTTTCACTGTCCATAACGGTTTTAGTTGCGCTGGGTTTGGTGAAGCTGGCAATTGATGAGAACGGAATTAATGCCTCTACGATTTCTTGTTCCAGTTCCCAAATTTCTGGACTCGGAACAAAGTTAGCCAGTTCCAGTTTTTATTGGTTCCATTTCAGTTCATAATATTAATACACATAATGTTATCCTACATAGACTTTCTTGGATTCTAGCAAACAAAAAACATAGAATTTCTTAAAGAATGACCTAAAAAAAGTCATGATGGCTGGCCACATTGAAAAAGGGATTGAAAAAAGTTTCAAAATATTTAAAAAAAAAAAGGAAAGAGAAAAGAACAAATTCTCCTAGATACCACCTTATGGGAGGTTTGTGTGTGGGTCTTTACTTTGTGAAAAGTGAGAGATGGTGGTTTTGAGAACCTCATTCTAAAAATTTTTTCAGTGAAAAAAATGGGAATTACCCATGTTTCCAATTCCACAGAAAAGAAACACCCATGCATTAAAGAGATGCATGAAAGGGACTTTAATTCATTACCCAACAAAAGATAGATAGAGAGATGAAGGAGAAGTAAGTAGCAACAGTCTCTATCATACATACAGTAGATATAAGTAGATATAAGGGTAGATTTGTGATGAACAGAAGGATGAGAGAGTTCTATTCATAGATGTCTAGAAAGTGAGAATGGTGAATATAAAAAAGCTGTCATGATTTCTGTTTTTAATATAAAGGACACTTAAAAAAATAAGAGAGAGAGGAGAGAGAAAGAGATCTAGAGAGAGAGAGAGACATGACTTTATTGGTTAATGAAAAGTGAAGATATAGATGGGTCTTGCTTAACATTATTTGCTTACACCTAGGTTGTTAGTACATGACCCAAAATATTCCAATTTTGAAACACTTTGTCTTTGCTTAAATGACTTGTTTACTTAGAGGAATCTAATTAATTATGTAAGTCTCATTGGTTGTTTATGTCAGTATCTGGAAGAGAGAGAAAATTTAATATGTTGGACTAATTAAATATGTGAATGAAGCTACTCATTTTTTCTTATTAAAGAGGTAAAAAACAAGCTTGGATTAACTAACTAATCAATTAAGTTTAACTCATAATTACTTATTAATTCGGATACTAATAAATATGCAGTAACGCTAGACGAGGCCGAAGTTCTAGAGACAGCTTGATGTGTGATCTTTAAATTGATGTGCCTCCAACTATTCTTATTTTCTGGGACCCCATGAAAAAACAACACATTAGCCTCAAAATTCCATCCCATCCCATCCCTTAGCATTACTCATAATAGAGAAGGTTTGAAATTCTGAAATAGGATGTAAGAGGAAGGGAAATATGAAAGAAAAGGCCAAGCAAAAAATTCCTACCAAGAAAGACAAAACTAATAAATATACCCATCAGTCACGGAACACAAATTTGGATGGAGAAGATAGAGAATAGTTATTTATGGATTTTGTTAACGTGTGCGTTTTAAATTTAAAGGTTTTGTGTTCTATAGTTCTCTAAGGTTTTAGTTGATTTTTTTTATATATAAGTTATTTTTATTATTTAGAGCGTATCTAGAAAAATCAACTCAATCGGGTCTCTAGCGCCATGAACACTTAACTAGATTTTAATAGTGTCCATAAACGGCAAACATTTAAAGTAATTTATTTAAAAGGTTTGAGATCTTTGATTAAACTGATTTTTTGTGTACATCATATAAATGATGATAATATTACATTTATAAAACATCAACTGATTTTGAAAATCTGTAACTTGCAAAAAAAATTCCTTCAGAAAATAATCTTATTATGTGTCTTACGGGCACATGTTAACAGACTCGTTATTTATTTAGGTTTTCTAATAGCCTATTTATGATTCTTTCCCATTTAACTCAATATCATTCAATCATGACTTTTGACTGGAAATGTCACTGATTTTCAATGGCAGGTGAGGACCCTAAAACCCATATTTCTATATTTTTGTTTTTTGGTAATCTAATAGATTACTGGTGTCTTTTGAATTTGAATATTGTTTAGTCTTCCTCTTTCCCTTTCTCTTTTTTTTTTTTTCCAGTACTCCATTAAAACAAAGAAAATAAACTTTCTTCATCACTCAATAATACCAAAGAAAAGTAGGGCACGAAAGCATATCATATTTCAATGAAGGGTATGATTTTTTTACTTGGTAAAATTATCATCTCAAAACCTTTTTTACACGATCCACCCTAATTTTTTTTATCTAGATAAATTACATCGGTATTTACAACGACTCGTTTAAATTCAAAAATAGTCAAATTAAATTAAGTTTTACTTTATGAATTTATAAATGTAAAATTATGCTTATACAATTTAAAAATAAAATTTATATTTTTGATTTTAAATTAATATTTCCGAAAACATAGTCAATACTTTTCGTTATATGCATAGCTATAAAACACAATCAAATTCTATTAATAAAATTTGATCCAATTATTATCTTTTATTATAATAAGTTATAGTGTTGAGTTTGGTAGATATATCCCCTTCTCACTGTCTTTCTCTCATCAAAGATAATGAGATTCTTGTCCTAATCCCTAAGGCCCCTAACTATGGACCTAAAACCCTAACATTCTCAACACCCAACATATCCTCCCATGTGGGAAAGCCAGTTTTCCTATTGCCAAAAGTTCAGTTCTCCAATATTGACTTTTCACTTAAAATTTGTCTTTATTATGTATGCAAGAAAAATTTACAGAATGCAAATTACCACAGCTGCAGTAGTAGTAGTTTGCATGGACAAACAGAACCGTAGGTATCTTAACTAGCAGAGGAATACCATACCAAGCAGCTGATTTATCAATTTGAATAGGAATAACTGTAAATGCGAATTTTTCCTGCATACCAAGAAGGGCCTATGTGTATTGTCTCCTAAAAAAATGCCACGTGGATCAGTTAGTAGACCCATTGACCAAACAGTTTTTAGTTTTTGACTCACATTGATCCTTCTTCGGTTCTTCAGTTCTTGGCTATGATGCTCTAATATATTTAATTTTTACATTTAAAAATCGCTAAAATTATAGAAAAATTAGAAGGAAAATATATACGGGTCTATTCGCGGCCAAAATTTGGTGATATGTGTTTTGTTTTAATTATATATATAAATGCAATCATTATAATAATTTCTTGCAGGAATTTACTGAAATAGGTTGTGAATGATGTAGTTAAAGATATAAAAATTCACATTTTATTTCATTAAATTTATGCGGGAGACCAGTACTAATTAGTGTAATGATTTTATAGAATCATAGTCAAAACACAATTAAACAATATAAATTTGGTTGGAAATTTTTACAAAAAATCACAGCATACCAAACACAACTATATATATATATAAACTGGTTCTCATTTGGATCGGTTTTGAACCCCATTTTATCGGATATCAAAGTACCAGAACTGAAGTTATTAAAATATGTGGAATTAGAAGCAACAAACCAGTTAAAGTGTTCGATTCCTGAGTAAAAAGGTACCTATCTTTACTAAGTGGCTTCAACATGGAGCTAACTATGTCTACTTTTATCACACACTTCGAGTTTTATTCTTATTCATGAGATGATTTTGGGATTAATTTTTTGTACCAATGGTTTTTTGATCATTTAGATCAATATAATCAGGTCTAAGATCATCTACATGTGGGACTCGCAAGTGGATTAAATGATGTGTAAATATAAGTGGGGTGTTAATGCCACTTATTTTACTCTAACTCTTACATTATGTTATACCTTTTTGTAGGGCCGCGTGAAAATGAACTTCGGGCAATTGTTTGTGAGGTCGATGATACGTGTAATGTATATATATAAAATGAATAAGATTTTAGTCACACTAGTCTAGAATAAGATTTATAAACAACTTACTCATCCATATTGATGTGAAAGAAAAGTCTCCTTTTAATGTTTTTGTATTTATCTTTTAATCCTTTTTTCTTTATTTTCTATCCATTGTAATTATATATATACACATGACTTCATTAATACAAACCCAAGAGTTGTTGCGGCTTCGTACTACTAGCACTTTATCATGATTTTCCACCCTCCTTTTCCCCCTCTCCCACTTATAGATTTCTCAAATCCACCTTCTTCTTCCCTTTCTCCCACTTCTACCTACCCTCGAATGTCACCAATCTCTTACGGATCAAATAACTTTCTCTTCTTAAAAATAATAATTGACTGTGCCATGGATGCCTTAGAAGTTTTTTGGCTTTTAAGAATTGTTAGATTTAATAATGGAATTGAGTGTTGAAAAAGAATAAGAAAACAATTGTAATTAATAGTGTCATCTTAGCTCAATTGGTAGAGTACATGGCTTTTAACCATGTGTTCATGGATTTTATTCCAGTAGATGATCAGGATTGGTAATTTTTATATTCTATTTTTCTATCTTTTCAAAAAATATTGTGACAACTAATACTAGATTATAAGAGAACACACTAATTAATTTTGGTTTCCTCCAATATCTCATTCTTTCTAAAAGAAATTCTATATTTGTTTAAAAAAATTAAGGGAAAGTACTGAAAAATAAAAATTAAGTATATAGTAGTTACATTAAATCATGACATATTAAGTTTTATGATAATACTATTATAAATATTATTAATACCATGTGAAATCAACTTAGAATTGTTTTTTTTTAAAGAAGAAGAAGGAAAAGATGGGTAACTAATACTAACTCAAATCAACTAAGAACAAGTTAAAGAAAAAAGAAAAACAAAGGGATAGTAGCTTTAAATAAGATATCAAGAAGATTATATACCTTTGTTATAGTGATAGGCAAGGGTTGTGTGACAAATGACAAAAAAAAAAAATGAACAATTTGTGAATTAGTTTTGTAATAACAATGGCATGAAATGGTTAAGTTAACCAACAAAACAAACATGTCACATAAATTCCGTTGGGTAAGAGAAGAAATTTGTAGAGCTACGTACACGAGTAATTAGGTATCTAGGGCGGAGTGGATATAAATTAATGACGGTAAATCAACTCAGTAGAACAAAGAAAATAATTTTTGGACAGACTATTTGATACCAGAAGCTGATGTGGCAGGTGAAACCGATCACTACTCACCTCTAAAAAGTCTAACCAGGCCTTTTGGCACTAATTCAAGCATTTAGTCGGTCTAAATAGCATTATTTATAGAGCAATGACATCCTAGATAATTTGAGAAATTAGGTGCAATCATAGAAGAATTTGATAAATAAATAAATAATAAAATAAATTGTATTTGTCACGTGTCACATTCAACCTGAATTTAGAACACACGATAATTAATTACATTAATAATTGAAGAATCATATATTGAGAAAATCGAATTCAAATTTTGAAAATACTTGAACGTTGAGACATTTATTACAAAAATTAAAATAAGAATTTTATGGGGACGTACGTTTGTCACTAACGCGAGAAAATGGTAACGGAGAGCTTCTCGATGTTGTGAATTAAAAAGTCGTTGAGAATAAATATTGGTAAAATTTATTTGCATTCATTTTGCTAGAAGCCTAAAAGTTTAAAACCTGGAACCTCAATATGTGTGCCGTTCATAAGAAAAGACGAACTACACTACACCGACAATGGAGAACCTACATTCAGTGATCCGATCCAGATCGCCGGGTTTTCAATCTAAATGGATCATCCTATATGGATGTTTGCCACCTGTATCAAAATCATGTGTTTAGAAAAATGATTTTTAGATTGACGACGTGCTCGATCTGTGGCCTAACACCAATGTGGCATTATGCGCTCCACAGTCTACAGTATCCTTTGAATGATTTGCTTGGAGATACATGAGTAGTCCTGTTTTGACCGACCAAATGCCATAACATAGAGCTATTTTGTGCACCCATTTTACATGCACATTACCAATAACTATTCAACCATTTATTATTTTGCAGTCAAAGATAAGTGGAGTTGACTGCATAGCAATAAATAGATGGATGATGATAGTGATGTGTACCCTCATGCAATGTGGGTGCACAAAATAGCACTCACCGGAAGAATAGGTGTCATGGTCTATCCCCACTGCCACATAAGTTGCAACACTTTAAGGAGGAGAAAAGTAGTGAGTCCCACCTGGCCACATAAGCATTTGGTATTAGTTTTTGTCATTTGGCATTATTTCTCCTCTTTAAAGTGTTATGAAGGAGTTTTCAACCTCGGTACATGACAATAGTATTTTTACCGTTACAACAACCGTTATTTTATTAAAAATAACATTAAAAATCATTTTGGCCTCTCTAACCTTTTTTCTAAAAATTTAAAAACTATTATTTTATACTATAACGACCGTTATTTTACATTAAATAACTCTAAATTATATCACATACCGTCAGTTTTATGTTATAATGTTATCATCATATATATGATGTCCACAAAAAATCAACTCAATTAGATTTGTAACCCTAAAAAATTCACTTTAAATGTCAGCCGTTCATTCAATTTATTTAACTTTAAATAACTCTAAATTATACGATCATGGTGCAAGAAAAGTTTCTAGATTGAGTTGATTTTCTAGAGATATCATATAATGGTTTGTTTGATTTTCTAGAGATATCATATAATGGTTTGTTTGGATGGGAGATTTTAAGTAGGGATTTTGTAGGGACCATGGATTTGGTAGAAAATTAGTTAAATTTATAACATGATTTCTAACTAATTTCCCACTAAATAGTCCCTACAAAATCCAGACTTAAAATTTCCTATCTAAACAAACCTTAAGTGATGATAGTATTATATCCACAAAATATTAGTTCATTTGAAAATCTCTAATGGTTTGTTTGGATGAGGAATTTTAAGTAGGGATTTTGTAGGGACGATGAATTTAGTAGAAAATTAGTTAGATTTATAACATAATTTCTAACTAATTTTCCACCAAATCTCATGTCTTACAAAATTCCTACTTAAAATACCCCATCTAAACAAACAATAACATACTTTGTCATCTGTAATTTTTTATCCTTCAAAAAAAACCCCTTCATTTTAAGGTATTTTTGTAATAATAAGAAAGTCAAAGGGTAAAGTAAGGATAACCAAAAGTGTGTGTTTGAAATGGTCTTTTCACCGTCAGAAAATCCAGATTAAAACATCAGAGAATGAAAAAGTGTGAAAACAAGGACTAATGTTTTCAAAATGCAAGCCCAAGGTGAACTTACAAGGGTCCGTCAACCCTAATCTTTAACCGTTGCATATTTACTGCTGTAAGAGCATCCACAGTGGTATGGTAAAATACCTTTTTACCTTATTTGAGTTGAGTAGTGGGTAGGGGAAAATAAGAATTTCCCCCTACGAGAGTCCCAGATAGGCTAAAATTAGCTTTTTGGAAATGAGTCTGGAGAAAGATTTACGGGGCGTGGAGCAGAAACTACGTCCCATGGAGCGTAGAGGTAAGACCACGTCTCATTGTTTTTTTTTTTTTTTTTAAAAAAAATTTGCATGGGGCGTGGGGCTATCTCCACGCCCCATGCAGGCGTGGTGGTAGCACCACGCCCAATACTGGGCGTGGTGCAAACCCCACGCCCCACAATTTTTTTGTTTTTTGTTTTTTTGTTTTTTTTTGTTTTTTTTTTTTTTTTTTTTTTTTAAATCAGTTTCAATCCCAACCATCATTCTTTCTCACATACAATCTTGACCGTCCATTCACTCCAACGGATATTTTTTACCGTATTTTATAAAAAAAAATTAAAAACCGCCAGGCGTGGTCCCTGGACCACGCCTGGCATCAGACGTAGTGCTTCCACTACGTCTGGTGTTTTTAATTTTTATTTTTTTTTAAAAAATGACGGTTATATCCTTTTAACCAGTTTTTAAATAATTTCTCAAACTTTTTTAAAAACCTATCACTGTGTAACTCGGCCTTGTAGGCTAAATAAGAGAAAGTTAAAACACCTTTTTAGCTTATATGACTGTGGATGCTCTAATGAATATCTATGGTTTAGATTTTGGGTTTACGGAGTTACAGTGTCAGCCTTGAGTGTATGGTAAAAAACGGGAAAAAAAGCAAGTGGAGCATTTCGAATTCGAATTTCTCACTCTGTCAGAACTCAGGAATCTCGAGGGGTTGGTGTCCTCCGCCGCAGGCTGTCTGATACAGTACTTTCGTTGTCTATTATGGTTCATATATTAGACTACTGTTGACCGCTCGATTATTCCTCAAGAATTATTATTGAGATGCATGATACACATCTCGAGGAAGGAGTATCAAAGTTACTTAATCCGGCCAAAAGGGATTTTTGTAACCTGAAAACTCTAGATTTGCAGCGATTATTTCAAGGATAATACTAAACTTACAATAAAATCTTATATAACTTTCTACTGAAAACAAATCCGTCAACCTGTTTTTACATATTTTTGTGATTCGCGTCCGTTCTAAAGTAGTATTCATTATGGTATAGACTTTTGGTAGGAAATTTTGTAAGCTTTTGGATAAGGCTGCGTCACTGTTACTTAAAATAAGTAATTTTTTTTTTAAATGCCAACTGTAATTCAACTACACAGATCTAGAGGTATAAGTCTGATTGGGGAAGGGGCTACACATGTGCCGTAGGGGCGTCCGATGATCTCATCGACTCATCATTAATTTAAGTTTTCCCAGATCTCCCCACAAATTACAGGGTCACGACCTTGGGACGTGAAAACCTTTGACAAAAATTTTAATCCTTGATTCTGATCAAGACCAATAAATGAATATGTTGATGTTGGGGAAGGCCCCGTCAGTCGAATTACACTCATCCGACTATTGAAATTAAAGATATGAACCTCATGCACCTATTTCACATGTATTTTTTTACATTGGATTTGTTTTTTTTTTTTTTTTTTTTTTTTTTACGTTAGGTTGATTTTGATGTACGTGTCACAAACATTCTCACAAAAAAATTAGCTCTACAAGCTCAATGGCACTCCTCTAGGCAAGAGTAAGCCAAATGTAAATACATATTACAAGAATTAGGTTAGCCTTATTTTGAGATGATCCATGAGTTGATGTTGATGACTATAATGAGAAGATCACCGTTACGAAAAAATTAGTTATTGGATCATCACTATGCAACTTTACTTGAAGACAGCCCATGGATAAATATATCGATCTGATCTGAACTACGAAAAAATCTTCATCATAAAAATTCAGTTTTTCAATCAACACCATGTAATACCCAAGAAGATAATTATTATAGAAATAAGATAGTAAGAAATAATTGGTATTAAAAAAAATACAACAAGAGCAAAATCAACATTAAAAAATGGATCACCAAATAGAGGACGCGCCGCATATATATTTTTCATAGAGTTTCTGTCCAAACGCCAATCAAGATCCCATACCCCAATTTTTTTTAACTATATGATAATTGAGTAGTTTTTCATGAGCAATGCTAAAGGCGAAACAAAAAAAACCCCGATAAATGTTGACTCAAATAATGTGGTATTTGTAATAGGATTTTGTTAACATGTGCCCTAAGGGCACATGATAAGCTTTTAGGTTTTATATTTTGTTTAGTTTCTTAAGATTGTCTAAATAGGCTGATTTTAGGATATGTATGTTATTTGTACTATTTGGATCATATCTAAAAAAATCAGCTCAATCGGAGACCTCTAACACCCTGTAGCACCACGAACACTTAATTTAGACTTTAATAGTGTGAATGAACGGCTTACATTTAAAGTGATTTGTTTGGAAGGTTAGATATTTTTTATTAAGTTAATTTTTTGTAGACATCTTATAAATAATAATAATATTATGTCTACAAAAATTTAGCTGATTTGAAGAACTCTAACTTACAAAAAAACTCCTCCGAAAATAACCTTATCGTGTGCTTTAAGGGCACACGTTAACAAGACCCTTTGTAATATAAGCCAATTCGAGACAGGTGTTGTGTTTGTTTTTTAGGCACCTAAATATGACTTGCTTAAATCTGACTCAGCTAGATTGTTCATCAAATCACACCTCAATCACAAATTGATGTAGAGGAGTTCATAGAGGTAATTGAGAAATCCAAGCCCAAGCCCAAGTCCAAGTCCCAGAAGAAGTCTAAGAAGAAGAAGACAAAAAAGTAATAGTAGGCAGGATTGAAATCTCGGATTTCCAGTGTCAGAATCACGTGAAATTCGCACGGTCACTTGGAAAGCTTTACGTATTTTAGTAGTTTCCTTATTTCATTAGGAGTTTCTTTCCAGTTAAGTTACTAATTCGATTTCTTTTAGGTTTAGGAAACTTCAATTACTATATAAGCAGATGTAAAGGACGAATTTCATTATTATTATCCTACTTTTGCTTAATACAATTTGATTTTTCTCATTAGTTGAGAGTTAATTTCGAGTTTTTCAATTCTAAACGTGATTTAGAATTTTCTACTGTTTTTCGCTGCGTCAATTGGTATCAGGGCGAGGATTCGCCTGGCTTGATGGCTGAAAACGAAGCAAGAAACAGAGCCCCTACTGACGGTGCTCATGGGGAGAGAGACCTAGGTCAAGAGATAGATGAGTTGAAACAACTCGTTCAACAACTCATCTTGAACCAACCTAGGCAACCAGCAGTTGATGAGGTTCGAGCCGGAGGATTTGCCCGAGGCCAACCCATTAACAGAAACGTGAGAGATCGCCCAGTTCGACATCATCCTGATAGTGAAGAAGATTCTGAAGAGGAGATGGGTGATCGACGAGTCAGAGGACGTCCAACACGAGAGTTCGATGATTACCGGATGAAAGCAGATATCCCTCACTTTAACGGTAATCTACAGATTGAGGACTTCCTCGATTGGATCTCTGAAGTTGAACGTTTCTTCGATTTGATGGAAGTTCCAGAAGAGAAGATGGTTAAAATTGTAGCCTTCAAACTCAAATTTAGTGCTGCTGTTTGGTGGGATCAGTTGCAGAGGACTCGCCAGAGACAAGGTAAGAACCCGGTAAGAACTTGGCGAAGGATGAAACAACTTCTTCTTGAAAGGTTTCTCCCACCAGATTACGAACAGTACATGTTCCAACTTTATCAGAATTGTGTTCAGGGGTCAAATTCAGTCTATGAATACATGACTGAATTTACGAGGCTCTCGGAACGACTTTCGGAACAGAACAATCTAGGGGAATCAGAAGCCGTACGTGTTTCCAGATTTCTTGGTGGATTGAAACCTTCAATTTGTGAGAAAATTGGAACACAAATGATATGGATAGTCGAGGAAGCACATAACGCATCCCTCAAAGCAGAATTAATGGAGCGTCACAGGAATACGAACCCTGGCCCTCGAAGAAGTATTCAAAATTCTGATCAACCTTATCCAACTGATAGGGGTAAACAAGTCATGCAGCCCACAGAGCAAACAAGGCAGTATGGGTCAGCAACAAGAGGGAATACAAGCAACGAGAACCA
>MVGT01002446.1:79420-130968 GCA_002174775.1 Macleaya cordata
CAGAAGGGATTCATCCGTCCAAGCATGAGTCCTTGTGCAGTACCTGCACTACTCACACCAAAGAAAGATGGTAGTTGGCGTATGTGTGTGGATAATCGAGCGATCAATAAAATCACTATCAAGTACAGATTTCCTATCCCCACGCCTTGATGATATGCTAGACCAATTGGAGGGCTCCAAGATCTTCTCAAAAATTGATCTACGCAGCGGGTATCATCAAATTCGAATCCGACCCGGAGACGAATGGAAAATAGCTTTTAAGAGCAATGATGGTTTATATGAGTGACTGGTTATGTCTTTTGGGCTGAGCAATGCCCCAAGCACATTTATGCGGGTCATGAACCAGGTATTGCAACCTTTTATAGGTAAGTCACACCAAAGAAAGATGGTAGTTGGCATATGTGTGTGGATAGTCGAGCGATCAATAAAATCACTATCAAGTACAGATTTCCTATCCCACGCCTTGATGATATGCTAGACCAATTGGAGGGCTCCAAGATCTTCTCAAAAATTGATCTACGCAGCGAGTATCATCATATTCGAATCCGACCCGGAGACGAATGGAAAACAGCTTTTAAGAGCAAGAATGGTTTATATGAGTGGCTGGTTATGCCTTTTGGGCTGAGCAATGCCCCAAGCACATTTATGCGGGTCATGAACCAGGTATTGCAACCTTTTATAGGTAAGTGTGTTGTTGTTTACTTTGATGACATCCTTATCTATAGAAGATCCGAAGCAGAGCATATCAATCAGTTGCGGGAAGTATTACTTGTATTGCAGGAGAATGAATTGCACTTGAATCTGAAAAAGTGTACTTTCATGACCAATATCCTATTGTTTCTGGGATATGTGATTAGTTCAGAGGGTATTCACGTGGATGAAGAGAAAATTAGAGCAATCAAAGAATGGCCAACTCCAAAAATAGTCACTGAAGTAAGAAGTTTTCATGGATTAGTGACATTATATCGCTGATTCATTCGAAATTTCAGCACAATAGTGGCTCCAATTACAGAATGCATGAAGAAGGGCAAGTTCAACTGGGATAACAGTGCAGAAAATAGTTTTGCCTTAATAAAAGAAAAGTTATGTACTGTACCAGTCTTGGCATTACCTAATTTTGAGAAAGTTTTTGAAGTTGAGTGTGATGCAAGTAGTATAGGCATTGGAGCTGTATTATCTCAAGAAGGTCGACCAGTAGCATTCTACAGTGAGAAGCTGAATGACGCTCGCCAGAAATGGAGTACGTACGATCAGGAATTCTATGTCGTAGTACAAGCTTTAAAGCATTAGGAACATTACCTGATTGGGAGTGAGTTTGTGCTGTACACAGATCACCAGGCCTTAAAGTTCATCAACAGTCAGAAAAGTGTTGACAAGATGCACATCAGGTGGACTACATTCTTACAAAAGTTTCCTTTTGTAATCAAGCATAAATCAGGAACCCTGAATCGAGTAGCAGATGCTTTAAGCCGTCGAGCCGCACTCCTGGTCACTTTATCTCATGAAATCGTAGGATTTGAATATCTGAAAGAGCTCTATGAGAATGATGAAGACTTCAAAGAAATCTGGTCTAAATGTGTTCAACATCAACCTATTGGTGAATATCATATCACTGAAGGGTACTTATTCCATGGAAATTATTTATGCATACCAAAGTCATCTCTTCGAGAGCGACTGATTCGAGATCTACATGCCAGCGGATTAGATGCACATCTGGGCAGAGATAAAACCATAGAGAGCTTGCAGCAGAGATATTTTTGACCAAAACTCAAGCGAGATGTCAGGAATTTCGTAAAGAAGTGCTATATCTGCCAGACTTCCAAAGGTCAGTCCCAAAACACTGGACTTTATATGCCTTTACCTGTTCCTAAAAATATATGGGAAGATTTGTCTATGGATTTTGTGTTAGGACTTCCTCGTACACAACGATGAGTAGATTCTGTTTTTGTGGTAGTTGACAGGTTTTCCAAGATGACACACTTTATTCCATGTCGAAAAACATCTGATGCTACACATAGCAAAATTATTCTTTCGAGAAGTCATACGCTTACATGGAGTACCACAGTCCATCACCTCAGATCGTGATTCAAAGTTCCTAAGTCACTTCTGGGTAACTCTTTGGAAGATGTTTGACACCTCCCTGAAGCGAAGCACTACTACTCATCCACAAACAGATGGACAAACTGAAGTAACGAATCGAACTTTGAGAAACATGATTCTTGCCATTTGTGCAGATAGACCCAAACAGTGGGATCATGCTCTTCCTCAAGCTGAATTCGCTTACAATAATGTAGTACATAGTGCTACGGGAAAATCTCCTTTCTCTCTAGTGTATGTCACTCCACCTCGACATGTTGTTGACTTGGCTCGTCTACCAAAGCTACCAGGATACAGTGCAGCAGCAGCAGCAATGGCAGAACAAGCTCAGGCTATTCTGGAGGAGACACGTCAGAAATTAGAGGAGAATAATACCAAGAATAAGATAGCTGCAGACAAACGCAGGAGGCAGAAACTGTTCACAGAAGGCGATCAAGTTATGGTATTTCTGCGTAAAGAACGGTTTCCAGTTGGGAGCTACAACAAGTTGAAGCCAAAGAAGTATGGCCCATACAAGGTGTTGCAAAAGATTAATGATAATGCATATGTGATCGACTTGCCAGAAGACATGGGAATTTCTAGGACTTTTAATGTTGCAGATTTATATGAATTTCATACAGATGAGCCTCTCTATCTAGAATATAACTCGGGGTCGAGTTCTTCTCAAGTGGGGGAGACTGATGTAGAGGAGTTCATAGAGGAAATTGAGAAATCCAAGCCCAAGCCCAAGTCCAAGTCCCAGAAGAAGTCTAAGAAGAAGAAGACAAAAAAGTAATAGTAGACAGGATTGAAATCTCGGATTCCCAGTGTCAGAATCGCGTGAAATTCGCACGGTCACTTGGAAACGTCGAGATCTTCAAGAATCATAGCTTTGCTATGAATTCTCGAGATTTTAGCCAAATTCCATCGTTTTGGCCTTCAAATTAGCAGTTTTACTATTTTAGGAAAGTTTTACGTATTTTAGTAGTTTCCTTATTTCATTAGGAGTTTCTTTCCAGTTAAGTTACTAATTCGATTTCTTTTAGGTTTAGGAAACTTCAATTACTATATAAGCAGATGTAAAGGACGAATTTCATTATTATTATCCTACTTTTGCTTAATACAATTTGATTTTTCTCATTAGTTGAGAGTTAATTTCGAGTTTTTCAATTCTAAACGTGATTTAGAATTTTCTACTATTTTTCGCTGCGTCACAAATTTAATTCAATTTTATATGTACACCCTAGAGCTACAGGTTATTAATGGTTCTATCGGAATGCCTAGTTCTAATTGAGTAAGGGCTGCAGACCTGAAATATTCAGGTGAGGCATTATAGTTGGTATCATAGCCTTAGGTTTAAAGTCCAAGAGAGAGTAAAACGAGTTAGGATAATGTTTGTGACACGATAGGCACAAAACCTAGGAGTGCACTTGAATGAATTGCTTTACTTGTTGTTAGCTTGTTGTTTGGCTCGGATAGAATACTTTTACTTATAAGTTAAACTTCAATTATAAATAAATAAATAAATAAAAACATAATCTAATTAAAATCCAATTCAACTCGAGTCAGACCTAGTTTGACTTAGATTTGAAACAAGTTTTCAGCTAAAAACAAACGCCACAAAGAATCTTAAACACTAGGTTATCTGAATTAATTAATTTTATGAGTCCTCGAGCTTTTTTCATTTGACGAGAGATATTTTGTCCAATATTAAAATGCTCAATTTGTGCTCAATAGTAAAGCCCATATGGAGATGTGTCGAAGGGCAGATTTTTATTAAAGATGTTTCACTCACCATATAAATTATCCCCATCGAAAATAACATCATTTTAAAATTTCTAATCCAATTAAAATTTGGTTGAACGAATAACCGTTTATTTTTATTATTAAACAAAATTTTGATCATAAATTTTATGATCTATATGGTGATTCTCTTGAATCATCTTCTTATGAGCACTACAAGATAATTGGGCACACATTTAAATATAAGGTATTTGCATATTTTTGAGCACACATTTAGATATAAGGTATTTGCATATTTTTGAAGCTCATAAAGACTTAGTTATTTTCATTAGTTGGAGATATATTTTGTACAAGGGTGGGGGTGGCACGCATATGATAGTCATTGAAAAGTAGATCAAATGTAATACTAATTTTTCCTCAAAAAAAACATGTAATACTAATTTAAAATTATGGAAGGCTAGTTAATTTTAAAAGGTTAGGGTTAAAAGGTTCAATATGTATCAGGATTCAGGAACACTTCTGTTTTCTTGTTTTGTTATTATTGTTTTTATAAAGAAAGCTTCTAGTTGGTAAATAATACAGGCTTAAGCCATTTTGGGTAGGCTATTAGTGGATCTATTCAAGCATGACCCAAGGTAGTAGCTGCACGCCTATTATTTTAAAATAAATTGATTTGTAGTGAGAATGATGTATATAGTAACGTGAATATTTTCATCAAATATCAACATTTAAAATTATCTTTATATAAGTCCCCAAAGCTCCGATAAATTTAAGGTTAAGAAACCTTTGTTCGATCCTTTCTCTTTTTAAAAAAACAAAGTATAATTAATATTTTGAAAGTTTGCTTACTCAAATTGGTTTTGCTTGAGTCTCTTGAGATCAAATTTATGTTTGTTTATGGGTAATTATTTTTTCTAAGGAAACCCTCCTTTGGGAGGTAAAATATAGAGTTAAAAAAAAAAACAGAGGTAATACTAATATGAGGTAAATGATGATAGTAATACCAAATCCCCCAATAAATAAAGATAAATTTTGATTTTCAGTTGCACCCACATCTTACCAGAACTCAATAAAGAAAAAAACAAAACCTAGATCACATTTTACTCATATTCTAATGTTTTCTTGATGTTTATATGATTCGGGTCGGATAAACCCGATTAATTTTGTACCTTACGAGTGTCTGATGGTAAGTTTTCGGGTTTGGGTGATTATCCAATATTTTTTTTTGATAAAGATTATCCAATATTTGGACCCCACTATTTTTGAGTATCAAAACTATTCACCGTCCTTTATGTCAAGTCCTAAAAGCTTATCTTTTTTTATACTTTATTTCAAAAAATAATCAACTATCTCTGTCTGTTTCTCACTATCTTCTCTGTTTAGTCCTGTTTCTTCTCACTTCCTCCAAGACAAGAAGCGAGAGAGAGAATCTAGAGAGAGAAAGTGAGAGAGAGTTAAACAGAGATAGTAGAGAGTGTAAAAGAAGAGATTAATAACAGAAATTTCTTAGGTTGTTTTGAGGAAGAACTAAAAATGGGTTTCTTTGTTTCTCTCTTTTCTCTGCTACTCATCTTCAGATTTTGTTCTGTTTTTGGAAATCCAGAGTTAAGAGCTCTGATGGAGATGAAAGCTTCTTTAGACCCAGAAAACAGATTCCTTTCTTCTTGGACCATTAATGGTGATCCTTGCAGTGGTTCATTTGAAGGTGTGGCTTGTAATGAACATGGAAAAGTGGCTAATATTTCATTGCAAGGGAAGGGTCTTTCAGGCAAAGTTCCTGCAGCTGTAGCTGGGTTAAAATGCTTGTCTGGTCTTTACTTGCATTATAACTCTTTATCTGGAGAAATACCCAAAGAGATCTCGAATCTGACTGAGCTTTCTGATCTGTATCTCAATGTGAATAATCTCTCTGGTATTATACCACCTGAGATCGGAAACATGGCTAGTCTCCAAGGTTAGTAGTTAAGATTTGTCTGTATTTTGTTTCTTCTTTTTAATCTTGGTTTTTAGATTCTGGGTTTTCTTTGCATTTTTCGTTTCTTAACTTGTCTGGGTCCGGCAAAAATGGTAACTTTAAGTGTAGAAATTAATCAGAGTTCAAGTTTCTCCCTTGATCGACGTTTCACCCCAAAAAGGTTTTCTTTTTTTCTGCTCGAAGTAGCTTTCAAGCATTTATACTCTCTCACGCTCGTCTCGCTTTCTTTCTTTGTGGGTAAAATGGGTTCAATGTCGCAAATGAGTGAAAAAACTTCGATCTTGCTTACGATTTTTGGGCTTTTTTTTTTGTTTTCTAAACTTACTTTATCTGGGTTTTTGCTTGGGTGTAATGGGTAGTCCGCAAGATTTGATCTTCCTTTTACAGTTTAATTGGCTCTTCATAGCGGGTTTTTCCCCTTTTCTTATATAAAAATGGATTTCTTTCCATTGTTATTAGTAGTGAAACTGTAAATGCTTTTATTTGTGTTAATGTTCCATCCAAACAAACCCTTTAGCTTTTCTCTGTTTTCATTCTGTAATGCAGAATAAAAACATCCAATATTTATTGGTAACCCTGGAAGTGAAAATCAAATTAATCAATGCTGCTTGGATTTGTCTTTTAGGTTTTTGGTTTTCAAGCTTTTACCTAATCTGAGTTATTTTTTGTTTTGTAGTTTTGCAGCTTTGTTACAACCAGTTGACTGGTAGTATACCTATACAACTGGGATCTCTTAAGAAGCTCACTGTTCTTGCTCTTCAATCAAATCGGTTAACTGGTGCGATTCCGGCGAGTTTAGGCGATTTGGGGAGTTTATTGAGATTGGATTTAAGCTTTAATCGGCTTTTTGGTTCCATTCCTGTAAAACTAGCTGATGTTCTTCCTTTAGAAGTCCTAGATGTTCGAAATAATTCTCTCTCAGGCAATGTTCCTCCAGGTAATTTTTATTCTTTCATTCACAATTAGTTATTGTTGTTTCTTATTTGATGTTCTGAGATAAATTAAAGTCCCTATTTGATATTGATTTTGTTTGAATGGATAAAGCTTTGAAGAGATTGAATGAAAAATTTCAGTATGGAAACAACTCAGATTTATGTGGAGTTGGGTTTTCATATTTGAGTGCTTGCACTGCTTCAAGTCATCTGAACCCTAATCGGCCTGAGCCCTTTGCCTCTGGAACCAATTTCACTACGAAAGACATTCCAGAATCTGCGAATTTTCGTGTCCATTGCAACCAAACCTACTGCGAAAATTCTTCAAAATCCCCAAAAATTGCTGTTGTTGTTGGAGTTATTGCTGTGATTGTGGCCTTAACGGTCACGGGGCTCTTGACCTTTTCTTGGTACCGGCGCCGGAAACAGAAGATTGGAAGCACATTTGACTCTACAGATAATAGGCTTAGTACTGATCAGGTCAAGGAAGTTTATCGGAAAAGCGCCTCTCCGTTGATCAATCTTGAGTACTCTAATGGATGGGATCCATTGGCCGATGGCCGGAATGGTGGTGGCTTTTCCCAAGAGGTTCTGCAAAATTTTAGGTTTAATTTGGAAGAGGTAGAATCTGCAACACAGTACTTCTCTGACGTGAATGTATTGGGAAAAAGCAACTTCTCAGCAATTTACAAGGGGATTTTGAGAGATGGATCTGTTGTTGCTATTAAGAGCATTAACAAGACAAGTTGCAAGTCTGAGGAAGCTGAGTTCTTGAAGGGTTTGAATTTATTGACCTCATTGAGACATGAAAACCTTGTTGGATTAAGGGGTTTTTGCTGTTCAAGAGGCAGAGGTGAGTGTTTTCTCATCTATGATTTTGTCCCCAATGGAAACTTGTTGCAGTATCTCGATTTGAAAGACGGCAATGACCGTGTTCTTGATTGGTCTACCAGAGTTTCAATCATCAATGGCGTTGCCAAAGGTTAGTTTTTAGTCTTCTTATCCCTGAATTTGAGTACTTAGTATTACTAGTAAATGCTTAATTTTGCATGATTATTATCTTTTATGATGAGCATTATCGGACTTCTGCACATAACTCCATTTTTTCATGTAGAGTATCATTTCGTTTGCACCATTGTTTTGCTACCTGTGCTTGGTCAGTTTCTATTCTTTTCCTGAATTTTGAGTATTGAATACTACTAATAATGCTTAGTTTCACATAGTTAGTCTTATATCGTGAGGCATTATCGGACTTCTCCTGCAAATAACTCTATTTGTACACATAAAGAGCATCATTTTCTTTGAATAATTGTTTTGCTACCTGCACTTGCGTAGACGCTTTCAAAGTTGTAACTACTGCTTCCTGTTTTTTAGCATCGAGAAGTTCTCATACTTCCGTCCTTTCCGAAGTTTGTTGCTTTCCCCACTCTCTCCTCCTTTAATGAGTACTTAGTTTTTGTGCAGACAAAATCTATCTGGTTTCTTAGGACTTGTTGTTTATACTGAACTTGGTATTTGTATTTTCTTGTCTAGGTATTGAGTATTTACATGGAAACAAAGTGAACAAGCCATCTCTGGTTCACCAAAATATATCAGCCGAGAAAGTCCTCATAGATCAGAGATTCAACCCATTGCTCTCGAATTCTGGCTTGCACAAGCTCCTGGCCGATGACATTGTCTTCTCGACACTCAAGGCCAGTGCTGCCATGGGTTACTTGGCACCAGAGTACACTACCACTGGCCGGTTCACAGAGAAGAGTGATGTCTATGCATTCGGGATGATCGTCTTCCAAATCCTCTCTGGCAAGCGAAAGATCACCCAATCAATGCGACTCGGGGCTGAATCTTGTAAGTTTGAAGATTTTATGGACTCAAATCTTGACGGGAAGTTCTCGGAACCAGAGGCTGGAAATCTGGTGAAGATAGCATTAGTTTGCACCCATGAATCTCCAAACCAGAGACCTAACATGGAAACAGTGATTCAAGAACTAAACACGTGTTCTAACAAATCCTGATATCCATGTTCTCTGTATCTCAGCTTGAGCACCCTGATCACTAACTAACTAATGCTGGACTTAAATTTTTCTGTGTTAGATGTCTGTCCTTTGCTAAGGACTATAAATTAAGCTTTCTTTGTGAATGAATGTTTATGTATTTTTAGTTCCTTGTAGTTTAGAGGAGGTGGAGGAATTTTGTGACAGATTTTCTGGCCTCTGTAACTTGTATTTAATTGATCTTTAGCTATATTTAACAAGGTGGTTTCCTTCATTAACCAAAAGAGTTTCACTTTCTCATACTAGGGGATTTTCATTTACCATTCTATTCTAGATTGAAAAATGATGACCTTGATTTGTAAGCAAACCTAAAATGCCTGACCATTATCTTCTCAAAGGGGTTCCTTAGTTAACAAATGCTGAATGCTCCTTAAAATCTAAACCCCGAAACTGGTGGCTCTGTTTGGTATCATGCTAGTAGTACTAGTAGTGCCTCAACTTTTATGATTTTTTAGTTTTGTTACCTCTTATTTGTGAGTGCATGGAAATTACTATGAAGAAATACCAATGATCTCTACCAAGAACCCAGAAATATTTAATATTTGCAGTTTACAAATATTAGCAGGATACCAAATGGACCCTTTTTTCATGGCCACACCTTTGATAATTGATGTAACATTTGGATGTTGATGAGAGAACAAACCCTAGTTACAGTGCATCTCATTAAGACTGTTAAAACTGTCACTTAAGAAGGATAGGTAAGTGATGAAGTGAATCCATGGGAAAGAAAGAACAAACAGATCAAATGTGAACGAAGGACAACAAGAACAACAACACGTGAGTGCTGTGTGGTAACCATTTATCCAAGGTTAACAGAGATTTTGTGTGTCTCTTACTACTACCCTAACAAGGACTTGACTGGGTCTGTTTGGATTCGAATCTTTTTTTGGTTTTTTTGGCTCTATTATTTTAATGTATTATAATAATACTGCAACTCATGGACTAAATAGTACAATTTTCACACCTCATCCTCATGAGAAAAGAGGTTCGACGCACACAAAAAACAAAAGCTTTTTAGCTTTATTTTTTGAGTGAACATTTCCTTCTCTCTCTCTCTCTCTCTCTGTGTCTGTCTAGTAACTGAAGCTTTGTTGTGACTCGTGACCCAAATGATTGTTTCAGCTCTTTTGAAACGTTCAAGCAAACACAATAAAGCCAAGTGGGTACAGTGTTTTTGAGACACATAAATTGCATTTTCTACTTTTCGCCATTAATGAACACATAAATTGAGATTGGCAAATTGGCAAGCATAAGTACATCAGAAATATACAAGAGAGATCAACACTCACTCAAAAAGCCAAAGGAAAGACAATAAGAAATAAAGCTCAAGGTGGTTGGAACAGGATCTCCCTCCATCTGACAATTAAATTTTCAACAGAGACACCCCTAAACTGTTCTTTGCCTTCAACCCAAACAACAATCGTTACCTTGATCTGATTAATAATGTTAGCAATCATAAATGTTATTAATAAACCAGAGTAACATTTCTTCCAAAAAAAGAAAAATTTGGGATTGATTGTTCCTTTGTCCACCAATCATGGTTCAAGTTTTGTGTCACCCTACTGGGGCACCAACTTTTGACGTAGGGTTTTAACAAAATATTTTGACCCTTATATTCAATCATCAAGTCGTTGTTTAAAATATACTGCAATCCTTATCATTTCCTAAATTAAATAGCCAGTTTCTATATTAAAGAGACTCATTAATGAGTCAATAACTGTCATCCAATAACTTTCTCTATACCTTTTGTGAAACCTGATGTCCCAAGAAATTTTTTTTTGAATTGGACTTAAATTAAAGATGAATTCCCTTTGTGGGATTCGATACCAAGACCTACACTTTAGACATCACATGTCTGATGTCCCAAGAATCCAACCCATAAGTTTTTTGTTGTAGTCTTTTAACTCAAAAGTGATGTCAAATATTTCATAGCCGGTGCGATGAAAAAATACGAACTTCTACTTGCTTTATTATTTTTAGTTTCATTTTTTTTTATGATAGAACTATTATCCAATTACAAGTACAAGCAAAAACATAGTGATAAAGCGCCACTAACTGACGAATAAAACTCCCCTAGCGGGTGGAGAGAAGGGAGAAAGAAATCGCCAACCTGCAAGCATCAGAAGATCAACCTTCGACTATATGGAGTACTCTTATGCTCCTAGGTTATGCACCCCTTCCAACACTTTCTAGTTAATTCTATGCAAGCAAAATTGAACTCAAGTCTGTGCTATCAACAGTTACAAACTTTACCATCTAAACCAATTGAAATATCATGATAAAATTCCCTCTTTAAAATTTATAGTTATTATAATTTTAAAGCAACTAAGTTTTTTAAGTATTTAATAAAAAAAATTAAATTTTTTTTAAAAGAAACCAGTGCTTTGCACGACCAATGTAAGCTAGTGAATATGAACAATACAAGCTTTTTTGTTTTGGGACCAATACAACTATACAAGCTTTGGTTCTAGGATTGGTTGGATCCATGTTGAGAATTGGAGTCTGATCACGGGGGATGAAGGTCCAGGATGCCGTCAAATGCCCATATTGGATTCATATTTGCAAGAATACCACCCTGCGCCTGCGCCGCTGGCCACCACCAGTCAGGCCACCGGGCTCTAGGGCCGTAGCCAATTTTATCAGTTTTGCATGTTTTGCTCATTCTAACCCATGCAAGTTAATATCAAGGGTGAGTGTAGAATTTTCCCAACAAAAATTTCTCCTATCGCCGATAGGTAGCAATGACTCAATGACACTTGGCATGCCAAGTGAGCAACATGAACATATACAAACGAAGATAACACTTATTATCTCAATCAACCAATGATGTACAGACTAAAAAAAACATGTTAATTGGATCTTGAGATTTCATTTATTTGATTAATGAAGCAAACACTAAGTAGAAAAACATGTAAAGTTAAGCTTAGTGATTTCATTTTCTTTGATTCACCTAATTTGCTTTGGGTACTCAACCTCAACAGCTGAATACATACCAGTTGAGTGGTAAAGTTATGTCCCTAGTTTTCTTGAAAATTACAACTCTAAGAAACTGCACTCTGCTGTTGATGATCCGGAAACCATTCTGATGGCCACCACTCAGGTCGAATAATGTTGATCTTCACATCATCTTCTCCTTTTATACTCAACATACTCGATCCTTTAAAAGCTTCCTCCAACCTCAACAAACCAATCCCACGGCACCCAAGTGCAGTTGTTACGGTCCCAACTTTCTTGTCGGATGAAGCATCCACCACTTCTGATCCCGGAGCAACCTTCTGTTCTACTTCTGAATAGACGAGAAATGAAATGAGAACTAACTTGCTAATGGTCATCTATACTATTACAAAAGGAAGCGAAGATGGAATAACTTATTTCTATTCTACCCCCATAACAGAATATAAAATGCTTTTGAACGAATTACTAAATAATAATATGGGTCATTTTGTCTTTTCAATTGTTCATGCAACCACCTACAACGTTTATCATCCAATTGTTCCCACTATTCCCATGAGAAAGTTAATATGTAAGCAACTAATCTAAGCACATTTGCAAAATTCGTGTGCTTCTGGCAAGCCAAAGATGGATTCTTTTTATATAATAACAAAAACCAAAACATACCTTTTCCACTCTTATCAACAAATTTTAGGGGAAGCAAGCGCTTGCGAATGACACCACGGTGGTGTGTACGAGCTACAGACTCTTGACCCACGTAGCATCCTTTGTCGAAGCTTATAGCATTTAGACCAGCAAGATTGTATTCAAGCGGAATAGCCTCACCTGAAAAAGAGAAGGAAGTTTCAGAATAAACCTAACAAGAAATAGCATTGCAATATGACAAGTTGGACTTTTAACCACTTTCACAATGATTTGATGTGATAAGCATGAGTGCTTGAAATTCAATGAAAAGCTGTAAGATGAAGGTGCAAACTTCTGATCATGCCAGATGACATAATATGACAAGATCGGAGAAAAGGAGAAACCTGACTCAAGGCAGTTGTCAGATGCAAATTAATTCTTTTAAATCCCTAAAACTTGGAACTTAAATTTGTCCACTACCTCAAAATGCATGGTCTAATCTATGCAGCAGAGAGATCAATGAAACTTAAATTGTTCTGCCAAAAACAATTACCCACATAGGCAACAATTAGTAGGCCATGAATAACCAAAAGTAAGTATGTCAATGGTAGCCGATTAGTCAATACACTACTTGGATCTGGAACCAAGTATCACAGTTCAGAGTCTGCCTGTTTCAGTGTCATTGTATGTAATAGATAAGTGGTTTACTGGTTCTAGGTATTTTGGTATTGGTACCAAACCCAACCAATGTGAAATTCGAGAAACCCAAAACTGATGACAGTTTTTAGTGCCAAAACTTCTTCTGGTAGAGTCTTTTTCCTCTTATTCTTTTAATAATTTATACACAGGAATAGGTTTGCATACCTGATCAAAACCAGACATTATTAATTCTAGGTTTATCTATTTCAGAATAGAAACAGGGAGCTAACCAGCTCATGATATAAAAAACTTAGAAGATATGGAATGCATCACATGTTGGAACACTATGTTGTATCGACACCTGCAGGTGTTAAGTGATTGAAATGGGTACAAAATGTCAGGTTCAACAAATCTTTGACATCCTGAACACTTCAAATTAGTGCCATAATCATGTTTGGATGTTGCAATGTCGTATCCATGTTGTGCCGGCATATCTGGGTATCTTAGGATTTGCCAATATATCTGGGTACCTTGAAAAATAGGTTTCTTGGATTTGTCAATATATTTTAAATAATTTCTAGAAAAGAATAAGATTATCAGAGAAACTATTACATATTTACATTGTGATATCTTATATACCTGCAAACAAGAGAATACATGCACATAATATTATATTTGCTACAAAGAAAACTTCTGACTGGAGAAAGTAGAATCCTTTTTTTTCTAATTCAATTAGGGAAGTGTATACCAAAAAAAAAAAAAACTGTGACAAATGCTACTCAAAATATCTCCACTAAGGAAAGAAAAACAAAAGAAAGAAAAGCTAAGAAATTGTCTCACGAGAGACTGTGGAGTGTTGGAAGTGAGAAAAGTCTGAACACGGAAATGGATACCCCACTCAAAAAAAAGGATCTGTTGACACCTCTTTCTTGAGACTGGCTGGTAGCCCCACAAGAAGAAGATTACCATTTCCAAATGGACTATTAATAATGATCTTTTGTAGTGAAGAGATCATCTCAACAAAAAATCAGCTCATAACTCATTTCAATATGGATCCACAAGCTCATCTCCAAAGAGCTGTCAACAGATCCTAAATCTTATTTATTTTTTATTTTATTTTTTTAATAAAAAGGAGAAAGAAAAAGAAAAAGAAACCTTTTGGAATCTCAGTTGAGCCCTCTGCAACTCCTTTCTCTAATCTCCACTGGAGGTAGTTTTTCTCATCCGTTTCTTTGTCTGACTCAACCAGTGGTGCTGCAAAAAACAAAAAAACAAAAAATCTTTAAAGCTCAAAATGAACATAGGATTTATGAAGGGACCCCCAAAATGTGCATATGATCTGTTTAACCAGTTTTTAAGTAAATGAAAGATAGGTAATCAGGAGAACTGAAGGCCACCAAAACTTACGTATTGTATTTGATGGAAAAATTCCCCTGAAACCAAGACTTTCCAGTCTGGGATCCTTGTACCATTGCCACCCAAAATTATTTCCTTTAGAAGCTGACTCGCCGGCTCTGTCAACACCACCACCCCAGCCAACAGATGCAGCTTCGGGTTCTTCTGTGGAGGCAGACTTGCTAGAAAGGTTTCCACCGAAACGTTGCCAGCAAGAGAATTCCTCAGTCATGTTCTCAATATCAACATTTGATCGCAACCGGTATCTGCAGCAACAAAATACATAGACAGATGAATACTCATAATTCACAGTTGCAATAGAACTAGCAAGATTGCGTCAGGTTCCTGTATTTTGAAGCGGCCACTAGTACTTGACAAGCTGCACAACAAAATTACCAAAAACCTTAAAAAGAATGATGTTTTTCCTTTTGAGAATTCCAAATAACCATAGCTTTTAAATAGGAACTCATCAGAAAATTCTCATTTCCCCTAGACCAACTCCTTTATTTGTTTGTCGTTTTTATGATTCCTATTAGGCATATTACTTTAACTGACTCATCCTTAAATTTGACAACAATAATAGCTAAGATTTGTCATCCATATGCGGGATTTGGAAATTAAGTTGGCCAAAATTCTCTCAGTCATGGTTTCATGTATATAGTTCTGTAATTGTTCTCAGTTATCTATCTAAATGACTTATATGTTAGCACTGCATGGTGTTATGCAGGATATTTAATTTTGTGTTTGAAGAGCCACTTAAAAGACTAGCAGTATGTCTATATTGAATCAGGTTATATGTGCATCGGTTTTGCGTTTTACAATATTTCGGAAAGTACCAAATTGAGAGGATTCTGCTTCCAAAATACTAGCAGTTCTAATATTTTTACCAGCTCTTATTTTCCAGTTGATTTAGAATTTATATGAAAACTCCTTCTGTAATTCTATATGACTTGACTATGATGCTGTTGCAAGATATCTCATTGGTTTAACATGTTTTGGTTTTGCAGCCCAATTTTCTTGATCTAGCTTTTGGTGCAACTTTGGCAGACTTCTTGGTATTAGAAATTATTCGAGTAAGTCTTTTCACGAAATTCTATCTTTGATATGCAACTTCTTTACATGATTCCCGAATCCGGACAATTTTCAGATGGATGGTGTTTCTAGACTAACTGAAAAAGTAGTAACTCAGCTCTTCCTTTTATACCTGAGCAGGGCAGATTGCTCGTTCATTTAAGAGTGGTCAAACATTCAATTCGTAAGGTACGCTCTTCAAAAATAGTACCAAATAAGTGACTACGTAAAACCCCAAATATTGTACTGGTTATGTTTGGTACATTTTCTAGCTATATTAAACCCCAACATCCATTGTACAACTATTTAACAAGATCAAGGCAGATGCAATAAGTCAGACATCTCTGTACATGATTTCTTTAAAAAGTTCTGCAACTAGTAGCGTTTATGAAACATCCCCAATACAAAAACACTTTTTTTTTTTTTTTTAGAATAACAGCCTTCTAGATCCTCTGTTTTTGTTTTCATGCATTGCATTAACAGCCGGTTTTTTTTTTTTTTTTTTTTTTGAGAACAATACAAAACCAAAATAACAGCAAAGAAATGAATCAACTTTACACTTCAACAAGTTCTAAACCTACAATAACTCCTTAAAAATTCAAAATTCTAAACCTAACTCGAAAGTCGAAACTACCTTCTTAACACAAAAATCCCACATTTTGAAGAAACAGTCAAATTTTAGGTCTTGAACTTGAATGCAACCAATACCCATTGTACCCAAAAACATATAGAGCAGTAAGTAAGAACCCATTTCAAAAACAGTTCAATTAAACAAAAAAATTCAAGAAACCCATGTAAATAAAACATAAAACTTACTTCTTGAAGCACTCCAAGAGCTCATCAAGCATTGTAGCATCAACATCTGCAAATAAATCGAACGGTTCATCTGGGTCCGAACCAGGTCCAGACCCAGTCCTATCGAGCTTCTCATAAGACCGAGAAGGTCTGTAAAGGAAAAGATCATAAAGAAACCTCCCTTGAGGAGTAAGCATTGCAGTATACATTGGAGGAGTTGATACTGTAGAGAGATTAGGTGTTGCCAAAGTAGATGTTTTTTCCCCAATTGGTTCACTGAATTTTCGAACATCGTTAGTTAAAAGACCCTGAAGGAATTTTATAGTATCAGGGCCTCGAAATCGAATTACAGATCGAGTTTTGAGAAGAGAAGCCAAGGGACCCACATCTTCGAGATGGGTTTGAGTTTGTTGTTGATTATTGCAGAAGAGTTTTGCAGAAGAATAATGGAGGTTTCTTCTGCAACAATGAAGGGTTCTGTAGATTTGGAGAGATGCTTGCTTCAAACTACGCATAATAATTTTAGGGTTAAACTCCTTGAAATTTTAATGACTAGAAACAAATTTTCAGAAAGGTTTTTGCAAGATTTTGTCTGTGATTTTGATAAATGAGTACTGTGTTTGAAGGATTGAAAGTGATGAAGGGGAGGTAAACAAAGTTGGGCATCTGAAAATTAAACGATACGTGGAATCAAGAGGTTCTGGGTTTTTGCCACGTATACTACCGGTGAAGGAATCGGTGTCGATGCACCCGGAGTTGGTTTGGTAAAACTCAACTCGTTCATACATGTAAATCGGACGACTCGTAGTACAAAAAAATATGGAAAAAGAGAACTAAAAAGTTACACAGAGGAAGAAACAAATGCAAAAATGGAATAAGAGATTATTATTCATGTAGACTTAACTGAATGTGCCCTAATTTCAGAGTTCCATTGCTTTTTCTTTAATTTCTGTAAATCAAAACCCTAAAATTTTAAAACCAAGAGAAGAGAAGATCAGAAAAGTTCAATAAAATTCCATCCCACAACAGCGATCCTGGGTTGTTGGATCAATGGCATTCTGGGTTTAGTGTAGAAACATCATAAAGATGGATGCGACAATGCACTCCCGGCACGGGCCACAACGGTAGGCACGAATGGGCTGCAACGGTCGGCACGACGGGCCACAACCGTAGGCACGAATAGGCTGCAACGGTAGGCACGACGGGCCACAACGGTAGGCACGAATGGGCTGCAACGGTAGGCACGACAGGCCCGTAATAGCTATCTAGGTGTATTTTGACAATTTTAACCCCTCCAACAGTTAAAAGACAGCTAAATTTAGGGGTAATTTGGTCCTACAGAGTTAAATTTTGCCTATAAATAATACCAAACAACAAGTTCTCTCACTCAAATCCTCCACTCCAACTCTCCCACAGTCCTAGTCTTCAACTTCCAAATTCTTCAAATATTCTTAAACTCAATTACCCAAATTTCAATATTGAAGCAAGTAATTTTCCTTCTCCATCTTCAAGCAAGTGCTCTCAACTCTCAAGTCTCAACTCTTAAACAACTAAGCAAGTGTTCTCAACACTCTGACCTAATTCTAGCAACATTGGTTGAGGTATTTTTTAGAAATTAGAATATTAATTGCTATACACTTATACTTTATATAATTATTTTTTTATATTTTAATTTTTGTTAGATATAAATATGGGCACTGGACAATCCACTGAAATGCATGATTCCCATATTGCCTCAACCCCAACCACAAAATTTGAGTCTGAATCAAACTCGTCCACCACCCCTTCAACTGTTGCTACAAAAAAGAGACGAACATCTCAAGTAGGGGGTTCAAGTAGAGTTCCAAATATCGCATACAGTCGAAGTTGATGAGAAAAGGATTAGCTGACCAACCATTTACTTTTGGTGAAGATCGTAGATTTGAGTATTTAATGAAAAATTATTATCAACCTGGATTTAATAAAGTTTCTAGAAACACTACTAGAAGTGATTGTTTGAAGGTTTTTAAAGTGCAAAAAGAAATTTTAATTTCTGAATTTGCTAGTCATGATGGTGCATTTTCTTTTACTTCCGACATATGGACTGCTAGTAATAAATTGAGTTATCTTTCTCTGAATGCCAATTATATGATGACTTCTAACACTTGGATGTTGAATAAAAAAATTATTGGCTTTCGCATGCTAGAATACCCACATTCGGGTCAACATATATATCAATATATTTTGGATATACCTAATGAATATGGCATTGCTAATAAATATTTTAGTATTACTTTTGATAATCATTGGACTAATACTAATGCAATAGATTGTTTTAAACTAAGTTTTCGTCCTCCATATGAAGGAGAATTATTTCACCTTAGATGTACATGTCATATTATTAATTTGATAGTACAAGATTGCTTAAAGTTAATTAATGATTCAGAAATTAATTATATTGAAAGAATTAGAGATTCAATACTTTTTATTATTTCTTCACCATCTAGACTACAAGAATTTGGAAATCTTTGTAAAACTAATGGTTTAAAACCTAGAAAGTTTAAAGCCGATATTCCAACTCATTGGAACTCCACTTATCATATGTTAAAATCATGTCAAAATTATGAAAGAGTGATTATAGATTTTAATGCAAAATATAATAACATGTTTTTAAAAGATGAGGATTTTGAATGTGCTTTTAGTTTCATGCAATTTTTGGAAGTGTTTTAAGAGGCTACAAAAAATTTATCGGGTGTTTATTATCCTACTTCTTGTTTTGCACTTAACCAATTGTATACTATCTCTGATGTTTTTGTACAATGTAGAGAATTTCTAATTTATACAGATATTTATACAGTACTGGAAGAAAACTTTAAAAAATATTTGGAGCACATTCCAGTTATTATCTATTTATCGTCTGTGATGGACCCTAGGAAAAACTTAAATAGTACAAAAGTACTAATTGATGGCATGTTTGAAAATTTAAACATGCCTTTGCATGATCCATCTGAAAATATTAAAATCATGTTAACTGCTTTATATAATTCATATGAACAAAATTATGGTAGCTAGCAAAAAACATCTTTGCCACAACCTTTGAGTAAAATTGATCCATCTTGGAATTTAATTGCTAAGGCACTTGAACAAAAAGCCAGTTCTTCTACTACTTCCTCTGCATGCACTGAACACGTGATTTACTAACAACTCCAGTGTCTACAATAGCATCGGAGTCTGCTTTTAGTGCAGATGACAGAGTTTTAAACGAGAAGAGGACCAAAATTTAGATCCCCAAATCTTGGATGCTCAAATTTGCTTGAAGGACTGGGACAATGCAAAATTTAGAGAACAAAATTTCATAGATGAATTTGCTGAAGAATTTTCCAACTTAGATACAAACGAATAGAATTTTAAAATTCTATAAAAATTTGTAATTTCTTATACTTAAAGGATGAGTAATGCAAATGATTGATAGTTGAGTAGGTGCCAACCAAGTTGGGATGTATTCAAACTATAATGATGCAATTCATACCATTTTTATTTTAATGTTTGATGTACTCATTTATTATTTACATTTAATAAATAAAGTTGACAACTTGATTTAATTCTAATTTGAATGTTTCAAATTTCAAGTGTTACTGTTTTATAATTTATTTTTAAAAAATATAAATTGACTCTTTTAACCAATTTAAATAGGATTCTAAAAATCCTACATAATCAATCAATGCTACAAACTACAAATGCAATTGGAACTCCAAACTATGAGACCTATTCATATTTGCCCTGTGTTTACATAAGGATAACAGTGATAATTGGACCCCAAATTATTAGTATCCAAAATTTGTTGTGATGGCTGTTCTAAAGGAAACCCAGGTCCTAGGGGTGCTGGTATTGTTTTGCGTTGCCATGATGGTGGAATTATAGGTGCAATTGCTGTGGGTTTGGGAATTTGTACAAATTTTGTGGCTGAAGGGATAATTCTTGGGCTGGAATGGGCATCAGATCTTGGTTAGATGGACGTCTGGGTGGCTTCAAACTCTCAAGTTGCTACAACTTGTTTTGTATCAAATAGAGTTCCTTGGTTTGTCTGTCTAGATGGAGAAGATTTGAGGAAAGATTTTGTTCATCATGAATCAAATTTTGCTGCCAGCTCTATTCGCAGGAGAGGTGCTCCTCTAGAGAAATGGTTGATCACATACCTTTCTTTCCTTCAAATTGAGAACCAGACTCTTGAGTTCCCTTCCTTCAAATGATTGTTGTGGCTAGCTAGGGGTGCCAACCTAGTTAGGATTCGATGCTCGCATACTGCATAGTGATGTGGGAAGTCCTCCTTTTGTTCTTGTACTAGTCCTTCTCTGGTGTCTTTTGACCCAGCTGTATGTTTGTTAATTTGTTAATATATTCTTTTAAAAAAAAAGAAGAGAGAGACAAGAAAAGATTATAGATAAAGTTGATCTTTTTTCTTTTGATTAATAAAAGTTATTTCAGACCATCATAGAGATTATGACATTATGTACAACAATAATGAGGGCTTACAGAGAGGTAATATATGAAGTTGATCTCTGTTTGGCTTCTTACAGCTCTTAGGATGGATGCTTGCTCATTTCCCTTGTAAATTCTCTTTGGATTTCATACCTAAATTTCCAATACAGAGTACATCTCTGTAAGGAGATAAGTTATGAAATGAATGTACATAACTTGTCCAACACAGAGTATATCTCTCTAACTTGTGGATGAGATTTATCTCCAACAACAAACTCATGAACAGTCCCTTCGAGTTCAATCCAACTGCAACCAGGAACTTTCCTAATATCCCTTTCTTTCATCATCATCCTAACCCTACTAACATCACTCCACATCCCGAATCCTGCATATATATTTGACAAAAGTACATATGAACTAGACTTGGTAGAATCCAGCTCAATCAGATAATTAGCTACCTTTACACCCATCTCAAAGTTTTCATGATTCATGCAAGAACTAAGCAAAGTCCTCCAAATTACATCATTTGGCTCAATGGGCATTACTTCTATCAAGTTCCTTGCCTCTTCTAGAAAACCAGCTCGGCCAAGAAGATCAACCATGCATCCATAGTGTTGCAGCTTGGGCTTCAAACCATAAACTCTTCTCATCAGCTCAAAACAAATCAAACCTTCCTTCACCAAACCTGAATGACCACAAGCATTCAAAACTCCAATGAATGTAATATCATCTGGTTTAACAGAAAGTCTTTCCATGTCCATAAAAAGATCAAGAGCCAATTCACCCAAGCCATGAATCGCAAGCCCGTTAATCATAGAATTCCAATGATCGACATTCTTTTTTTCCAAATTCCCGAATACCCACATAGCATTGTTTATACTGCCACACTTTGAGTACATATCTATGAGAGCAACCCCAAGTTTGCCATTCAAATTCAATCCATTTTTCTCTATATAGTCATGTATCAATGACCCTTCATCAATGAAACCCAATTCAGCAACTGCAGAAAGAGCAATAACCAACGTTGCCCGATCAGGAGTTAAGCTACTTACAGTCCACAATTCATGAAAAAGTTCTAAGGCTTCTTTAGAACGCCCATTTAGAATGTACCCATCTATCATGGCATTCCAAGTTACAATATCTCTTTCAGATTCTGGAATTTTATTGAACAAAGTTCGAGCTTTATCGGTCTTACCAAATTTCGCATACCCATCTACCATACTTGCCCAACTGATAAAATCTCTTTCAGGCATCAAATCGAACAAATCACGAGCTATTTCAAGTTTCCCACACTTGACACAACCATTAATCATCGAATTCCAGGATACCAAGTCTCTATCAGGCATTTTGTTAAACAATCCCCATGCAAAGTCAAACCCATCTTCGAATTTTGAATACCCACTAATCATGGAATTCCAAGTTATTAAATTTTTCTCCTCCCTCGGCATTTGATAGAAAATCTCACGTGCATTACCCATCATCCCATTCTTAACATATCCATCAATCATTGAATTCCAAGAAACAGAGTCCCTCTCCGACATTTTATCGAACACCAATCGTGCAAATTCAAGATACCCACATTGTAAATAAAGGTTTATCAACGAATTCCGCAAGAAAACATCAGACCCAAATTCGCTCTTCACGATCAAACAATGAATCTGCAATCCTACATTAATTAAAGAAAGACGAGAACACGCTTTGAGAACTAAAGAAAAAGAGAAATTATCAGGGCAAACTCCCTGATGAAGCATGAGAGAGAAAATAAGAATTGCTTGTTTGGGGTCAAATCCATGAGAAAAAGATTTGATAATTAGGTTCCAGAGAAAGGGATTAGAATGGTTTTGTTGTGAGTGTTGGGAGAAGAAAATGTAGCAAGCGAATTCGACGAGAGGTGGATGAGAAGAAGAGCTGAAATTGAGAATGATTTTGGTGGTTAAAGAAGAGCTTTTGATGAGTCCAGTAGTTATGATTCGAGTATGAATTTGGTTTACTTCTCTTGAAGTTCTGCATTTTTTCAGAAGATCAAGAGTTGGGAGTGTTGAATTCAGTGGCTGATTTAAATGAGCATGAACAAGCATACCGTTAAAACCGTTGCCGATTACTTGGACGTTAGCGGTTAGAGCGTTGGGCAAGTTTGTTTCAGATATTAACCGTTTTAATGACTAGCTGTTGGGTTCGAGAACTTTTCAAGGTGGGGATGAAACCCACTGGGCCTCTCTAATAATACAAAGCCCAAAACGTAAAAGACCTGTGGAAGCTTGACCCTTTATTAATCCGCGCGCCAAACCCTACCCTATTTCGACATGCGAATTAAGGAGACAGAATTAGGTGCCAACTCGTGAGTTTATATATTTTTTGAAAAAGTTCAATTTTAATTTCAGATAATGATCAGGTTCTTTTAGGTTTTAATGTGCGTTTGGATAGTAGAAAAATAGAAAATTTTCCTGTTGTTTTGATTTTCTTATGTAATTTTATATGTTTGGATGTTTAAATTTAAGAAAATCATTTTCCCGAGAAATTAGTTAGTAGCTTTTAATGTTTATATATTTTTGTTAGGGTCAAATTTGTTTGGCTTAGGATCTAGAAAATTGATCCGTTTAATAAATGAGTCAGAGTTAGGGTTGACCAATCTTGGTCCACCAATCCATCTAGAGTCGACCATAACCCTATCATGTTGCCAAGTCTAAATAAGAATAGTCTGTGGAGCCCATATGAAAACCCAAACCAGTCAGCCGGTTCCTATAAAAATTTCGCCAAAACAATATGAGTAATTAATCCAAAAACTCTGGGATTATGAAATTTCACCAAAATTTAACTCCACAACAAACCTTACTTTTTTCAAGTTCGTATATGGCTATATGCCTATATAGGATAAGAATTCAAAAGCGTATGTAATTTGGTGACTGTGCTATTTGAACACTAAAAAAGTTGTCGATTTAACTATAATTTTTTATGGCGTTAGAAGTTTTGTATTGGATTAATTTTTTATAAAGATTTTAATATTTTTATCAAAAATTACCCTTTAGTAAAATTGTCGCCAACTTTTTTAGTGTACAAATAGCACCGTCCGGTAATTTGCTGTTAGATTCTTCTACCATTGTTTAACCTCTTCATCACTTCTCTACCAAAAGGTCCAAAAGCTAGAGCTTTATCAAACAAACTTATTAAATCCAAATAAAAGGTGCATGATTCTTCCTTTCAACTTGGAAATTAATATAAAAAAGTTTGAAATCGATCCAAAGTCCAAACAGTTACATACATAAATACTAACAAAATGTGAAATTAGGGTTTGAATTGAACCATCTTGATCCATCAATCCTCATCATATGTTCCATCCCTGTTAGAGTGAGGGGAGACCAAAATCATGTCTAACGGGTAAAGGTTTTTCAGCATTACTTATCCACGACAGTTCGATCACTTTCTAATGAATTGTTGGAGTGTTTTGGTTACCTCTATTTTGATCACTTTTAATTATCTTTAAACGTGGTTGGAATTTGGACGACACAAAACCAACACCTCACATATAAATTAAAAAATAAAAGGACTCAAGGCACTGAAAAAATAAAATAAAAAAATAAAAAGACTCCAATAAGCTTTTGATTTGGTCCCCTTCATCATTGTTACGTGTTCGATTTCTCTACTAAATTAATGTGGTTGTAAAAAATTAGTCAATGAAATATTGAAAGCCCATTGCATACTTTTTTGAATATTTATACAATGCCCACCATTTTTTTCATTTTCATGGATTTTGTATTCCACGTTTTAGACCCTTTAACAAAATTTTAGCGTTTGATCTTCAAAAAGGAAAAACAAGTGGTGGGTAACTAGAATTTTTCTCTTGAAACTTATGAAGATACCGACATGTAAAGAAAATTTTTATTGTTCCTTTAAGGATGCGTTTCTTAGTACAGACTCAACCTAAGGAATAAATATATGTCAGCAAGCTTAATGAACACAATTTTTTACTTTTTATTTATAGTGCAGGTTCATTTTCTAAATGTGTTAAATTATTTTTTATTGATAAACTCCCCGACATCTATATATATTATAAAACTAAAATTTTAAAAAAATATGTGACTCTATGAACTCTTTTTTGATAATGTGTTAAATTCCTGACAATTCTTAAAATTAATTTTTTTTTTAAATTTAGAAACTCTTTAAGAAATAAAATTTTCGCACTCCTTAATTAGTTTCTAAAACTTTATAAATTAAATCTATCTAAGAATTAAAAAAAATAAAAAAATTCCAAATTTAATTTACTGGGGGTATTCAATCCAGACTTTTATTGACTTTCACAGATTTTTTAAAGTGATGGACTTCAACGGACTCTGACAAACTCCTGCAGACTCTTGCAGAGTCCTGGAGACTCCTGTGCAAAGTCTTGGAGACTGCTGCAGACTCCTGCAGACTCTTGTAGACCCTTGCAGACTCCTGATATTTTGTAATAACAAAATTAAAGAATTTTAACAAAACATCACAAAATTCATGGATTTCTACTGACTCTTGGAATGTCTAGATGATTTATAGTGGTAGATTTTAATAGACTTCATGAATTTCTATAGATTCTAGAGACATATTGAACATATTTATAAAATAGATAAATTTAATTAAACAAATTCAATAAGATAAACTACACAAAGCTCACATCCAACAAAATATGTTCAATTATGACATAAACAAAAATATGTAATTTGTTATGATTCTAGAGATCCCTATTATTGTCATTGTTTCTCACGTACCATTCCGCATAGTAGTAGCTATATTATATGGCCATACAAGACAATTTGTACACAAAAGTCTTTCAAAGTCTATGAAAAAAGTAAAGCCATCAAAGTCATAGACTTTAAAGTCTATAATCATTAACACATGATTTTGCAAGACTTTATCAAAGTCTTGAACTAACAACACATGACTTTGTAAGATTCAATCAAAGTCTTAAACCAATAACACATGACTTTGTAAGACTCTTTTAAAGTCTTGAACCAATAACACTTAATTTCACAAGTCCATGAAAATCATTGATTTTGCAAGACTTTATCAAAGTCTTGAACTAACAACACATGACTTTGTAAGATTCAATCAAAGTCTTAAACCAATAACACACGACTTTGTAAGACTCTTTCAAAGTCTTGAACCAATAACACTTAATTTCACAAGTCCATGAAAATCATGATTGAATAGCTCCTGTTAATTACCATATTTAAAAATAATTATATAAAAAATAATTAAATCAAAAGATATTAAATATTAAATTTACAAAATTTTAATCTCCATTAATAAAACTTAAATAGTTTTAATGAAAACCCCGTGCATCACGAGGTATAAAGACTAGTTAATATCGGTTTTGGTGATTTCCACGTGCATTATTAGTAATAAGTGTTTTCTATGATTATCTTTTAATCATTAACACTTAAAAAAAATAAACTAGAGAAGACTTGTAAAGGGGTTGAACAAGACTTATTTGGGCAAAAGTAGAAGAAAATATCCTCATTTTTCATTGGTTCACTGAAAAATATTTTTCTTGTAATTTAAGGGATTGTTTCTTAATTACTTTTTGAAAAAAGTAATGCTATTTCTCCCACCAAAAACTTCTCACCTTGCGACCCAATGATCAGGGGTGGTTCTAAGAGAAGGCTAAAGTCCAGTGTAAAATTTGTAATTTAAAAACTTGATTTTCATATAGGCTCTGCTTGGTATGCAGGAACAATTTGCATCTGCAATTATTTTCAGTGAAATTGATAAATCAGCTGTTTGGTATGGTATTCCTCTACTAGTTGGCCCTATTTGTCCATGCAAACATTCTGCAAATTTTCTTTGCATACCAAGCAGAGCTATAGAGTTTTCTTTTGGCTAGAAATTTTATTTTATTTTTATCAAATTTATTTTATCTCGGGTAATAACATTAAGATCTGAATTCCTGATTCCGTCACTGTCCATTATGTAACAGCATCTAAGCTAAGACATTCAAGAAAAAGCCTTTAGGCCATTTTCAAATGCACCCTAATAAACTCTAATCATTATATATCACTCTTTTATTTATTTCTACAAATTTCACCTTCCCCAATTGCAGGTGAAGGGCATCCGATGGTATGGATAGAAAGACGCGATTCTTTGTAGTAAAGAAGTCAAGGGAAATTTTTTGGTAGTGTCGTCTTCTAGAGTATATGGGAGGTGTCAATTTTTGTCTTGTCACGTATTAAGACAGATGTCACACCCCGGTTTACCAAACTCATAACCCGACTCAATGGTACACTTACCGCAATTTTTACTATATTTCTTATTGCACGCTAAAGTAATTTATAGGGCAGCATGATAAATTTAGAATGGACGTAAATAACAAAAAGTATAAAATTAATTTATAAGCGTAGGATGCACATATAGTAATAAATGTGGTAGGTTTAGTACTTTCTTAACCCAAACTTAATCTATATGACTATCGGGGTGTTATTCCGACCGTATGATCGTATCACTTATTTCTCAGAACATTATTTTAATTTCTAAAAACAACAACATTAATTCAAACATTGACAGAAAACTATATATGTCCCTCATAGCATGATGAGTTGTCCTAAAACAACAGTCTTTTAGAGTGTAATTTAAGTGTTCGGATCCAACGTATGTCTCCAGACATGTAGATGAAATGCACATGTATTTAGCAGAAAACACATGCATTTAAAAAAAAAAAAACATACCATATATGACAACACATGTTTTTCTCATTATTTGTCTTGCTTAAATTCTCATATTAATTAATAATAATAAATCAATGATATGTACGTATCAATATCACTGCACCACTATGGCTCCGAAAAATCAGCATCATCGTCCCTATTATTACCAAGTGCAAATAGGTGTGTGCATGTCAATCAGACGTCTATCATTTACGTAAGAAACAACATAACAATTGACGATCAAAAAAAAAAGAAAACCATCAGGGAATGATTAAGTGGTTGAGCCCTTGGATTTCAACATGGGTGTTGATCCTCTTGATGACCACTCTCATTAAATTCTGACTTGGTTGTGTGTAGATGAGAGGGGTCTGCTCACACCCCAAAGAAACAACATATCAATTACTGATTATAAAAAGAAACGAAAAACTACGTACTTACAATTGTATGTGCATATTTACAGCGGATAAATAAATACGCATTAAACACTTTTTTGTCTTTGATGCATATGTAATTTGCATTTTCTTTTCTAATGGGAAAGAAATTTTATATTTTCTGTTTGGGCTTGATATTTCAACCCAACATTTTACTTCAATTATTTTTCGATTTTGTTTAATTGATAATACAGATTTCATAAAATGATATATGTCAGTTTAAACTTGACAAGTCACTAAGTAATTGTTATGTCAACTTTATATAACCTACAAATTATTTTGTATTATTATATCTATATAAGTAAAATTTAATCATTTACTTAGATAAATTAATTCGATTTGTTGGTTGAAATGACGCCTAAAGTATATTTCTCTTTTTCTACAATCTCAAAATGTTTCTTGAATCTCTTGTTACTACTTAATTGTTATTTTTGGGTAAAGTCTTCTTACTATCTAATTGGGGAAACCAATCCCAAAACTAAGATAGAAGCACAAAAGAGGGTGATCAAAGATATGTTTTTTGTGAAGACGTTCTATTTTTATCATCATATTAAAAAATCAACCTGTTTTAAGATTAGTAACGTTCTTAAAAGTAAATAAATAGGATAGAAGTCTTATAATAGACTAATTTTTCGTGACGATAATAAACAAGACAAAAAAAAAATTTGGCATTTAAATCTTCTATGAACTTCACAATCTCGGGTACCTCTGGGGTCGGTGGGACCTAGGGTCATTCGATCTACAATCTCAATCCCTTTCCAGTATGTAATTGAGTGGACGGGCTTCAATTTCATTGAAGGCTGAGGCTAATAAATATCAAAAATATTGGGGAGATGGATGGTCAGAATCAGCATGCTAATAAGTAGGTTGGATTCTTGTTTATCCAAAATTTGGTCCACATCGATGGTGAAACCCTAACTAGACCGATTCTACAAATTACAAATAATAATACGCTTCAGTTGAGAGAGGAGAGAAACAGTAGGACCCAATTGAAAGTCAACCACTAAAAACTTAAAAAAAAAAAAAAAAAAAGAAAAGAAGAGGACGTATTTTTGGTGTACAATTTCTCTTTCTCTTACGCCATCTTTCCGTTACGGGCCTTGTTTTCTACCGTTGAAATTTTCTTTGTTCTCTGTTGTGCACATATCTCGATGGATGATGGAGCAAAGTATGATAATTGGTTTGATCACCTTCCGCGACTGAAAGATGATACGAACGAGGTCAACTACTGGTCAAGCGTCAACCCCATGATTTTTATTTTGTTTTTTAGTTACTTTTCAGTTAGCGACGAGGTAAGCACTTACATTAGAGTAATACTACGTGGACTCTCTTTCTGAGCTTCGTTACGGCTCCTTCAATCACTGCCTTGCATAATGCATATGGCCATATGGGGCCATGTGAAGATTGCAAAGGCGTGAGAATTTAGAGTAGTCTATTCGAGATTCTTCACTAATGTCATTTCATTTTAAAATTTGTACCCTTTTTATTTACTATACGCGCATTTTAGCCATTAAATTTGTTACAATAATTAATAAATAAATATATAATTAGAATTTAAAAAATAAAATAAAATATTTATTAAAAACTCACTTTTCATAGAACAATAGAAAATATTTAGAAATAAGTTATCCACAAATATTAGTTTTCAAGAAATTTAACATGTTATAAGTAAAAAACTTCGCTTGCCTCCACATCTACGCCTTTCATAGTCAAATCCAATGCAAAACCCCTTAAAATCACCCTACAATTCAAAAAATTGAACCAAAACAATCAGAATTTTACGACAAAAAAGTAAAAAATCAATAAAAACTAATTTAAAATAATAAATAAAGAGAGATCGATAATATGAAAAATATGGTTGAATAGAAGTTCTCTAATGTTTAAAGTAATAGAAATGGATTTTCTTCTTTCTCTGTATTCTTCATCCTAGTTTGAGGAATTATATTGAGTTAGTTTTTGGAAGGAATTTAAGAATATCTTTTAAGTTGTAAAAATGTTAGTGGGAACACTTTTGGAGGAGAATCCCTATTTATGTGGAGAATCACTATCTATGTGTAATACTAATAACTACTTGTAATATTTGTAATTTCTTTTATTTTAAATTTTCAATTATGCCCTTATTTTTGTATTCTTTAAAATTTCTATTTAATAGGAAAATTTTCTATTTAATAAGGATAGAATATGAAAAGTATAATTGGGGCCTCAATAACTACCTCTAGAGTTGCTTCCCTTTAAAGAATAGAATAGATAGTGAAAAGATTATAAATTTTAGAACGACATAATTTTTTGTTAGGATGATTTTCATGATAATGAGACCATCATCATAAAAACAATCATTTTTATGTAAGTTCCACATGCATGATGGTCTTTAAAGGAGTCCACGTAGCATTACTTCTATTATTAGGAGCAATGCATTTCATCCCACATATCACGTTCCTTACTAATTTTTTTCCTACCTTATGTCGCAGCATCTCAACAAAAATATTCAAATCGAATGTTTTAAATGTGTTCTTTAAAGATGATGCCAAATAAAATAGAACATCAATGGACTTGATATGCCGGATAAATAGCAGCTCGGAGCTATGCTACTGCCTCCAAATTACGAATACTATTATGTCCCATCCCAAAATAGGAATGCTATTAAGACTTTCATGGTTACATCACACTAAAATTAATATTTGATGGAACATTCTTTCTACATTTCTATAGAACACACCTAAATAACGAGAGTATGAAGTTGGAGTAAAGAGGGGGGGACGGCGGAAATTCTAGATCATGGGTTAAAGCAAAAGCACAAGATTATGGAACGAGAGCATCACCGATTCCAAACAGTGCAAATATCTCGGAACAACATCTAGCCCTAATTATATAGCAACAGCGTTTTTCAAAACCAAAATATATATATGTGAAAGAGTTTTGCTGTAGTGTCACACACAAAATCCAATGGTCCTAAAAAAGACCATACCCAGACTCACACAAGCTCCCCAAAAATAAACACAAAAAGAAAGGAAAAAAAAACGTTATTGCAAATTTACAAGACTCTGTTATGAAACTATTCACAATTTTCTCTTTTTAAGGATGGAACTCGTGAGACAAACAGGGGAACTGCCAAATACTCGATTTCTAGGTTCGAAGTTTTTGACACGTGTGGGTCCCACTAGTCTGCCACATCGGACGTCCTTGCGACATTGTTGCCAGATCTCGGCTGCCTCAGAAGATCAATCAGTGCCTCCGCCTGCAAGAAGATAAGAATATCAACAACACGACAAAAGCCGCCACGAAAATTTAAAAATTAAAATAATTAAAAACTAAACAATTATTAATTAAATTAATAAATAAATTTTGTCAGATAAATTTTGTCAGAAAAAAAAACTAAAAAAAGTTTTTGAAAACCAGAAGAACTCAACGGAAAACCAGAAATATTTAACGGGAAACCACGCCGGTAATTGAGACTAACCTTTTGCTTAGCCTTAGTTGTACCCGACTGTGACAAAGCGATTAATGGCGGTATCGCACCTTCCCGAGCTACCATAGTTCGATAAACAACGCTATCTTCGCAAATCTGTAACAAAATTACGGCTGCGACCTCCTTCTGACGCTGTAATCCGACCTCGACTATCTCGACAAGTACCGGAATACCGCCTTCTTCAACCACAGCGGTTTTCCCTTCTGGAATTGAAACCAAAGTGTTCAACACAAAAGCTGCTTTATCCACCATGCCAGAAGCAAAATCTGCCATCAATTCCACTAGTGGTTTCATAATCCCAGCTTGAACAGCTCTGATCTTATTCTCCTTAAGAGAACAGAGCGTATAAAGAGCCGTTGATGCATCCTTTTTCCCGCGAAAACCGCCGTTCGCCAATAAGTTAACAAGAAGAGGAATCGCACCTGATCGTCCGATCGCGATCTTGTTATCTTCGATCTGCGAGAGACGAAGCAGAGCACAAGCAGCGTTCTCTTTCGCCGTTGCTGTTCCGATCTTCAACGCTCTCACCAGCGGTTTAATTGCTCCTGAATTGGCGATTAGATCTTTGTTCTCGTCGCATAAAGATAGGTTTAGAATTGCTGTAACGCCGTATTCTTGAAGCTGAGTATCTGAAGATGAGATTAGAGAAATCAAAGGTCTTACAGCTCCTTCTTGAGCAATTTTTAGACGATTTTCTGGTTTGTTCTTAGCGAGAAGTCGAATTTCCATGGCTGCTTGTCTTTGAACATCAACAGAACAAGATTCAAGATCAGAAACAAGCTGACGAATCAGATCCTCAGAATTCTCAGAAGCACAAGCAATCAAAAGACGTCGGCTCTGTGAAGAAGTTGTTGGAAATTCTCCAGATCTATCACTGTTACAATCGCTAAAGGCTGATGAAGAATCATCAACGTTGCTCAGATCACCAAAACTTCGTCCCATGTAGGTGTAGTTTGCCGGACTTTCCGTCTCCATGACCAGAAATTCGTTACTGCATCAATAAACAAAAAGGCCGAAGCGCACCCAACGCACCAGCTGAAGAAAGAAAAGTAAAGAAAACACTATTAGGTTCCAGTACTCACAAGTTAGAACCAAAAATTAAATAAATAGAAGAACTAAGAAAATTAAGAACTGGGGGCCTTAAAACAAAGCACCCTAAAATTAGAAAAAAAAAAAAAAAAAAAAAAAAAAAAAAAAAAAAAAAAAAAAAAANCTATTATTTGGTGATTAGTTGATTACTAAGGTCATAAACCTAACCTAGGTATCAGGATCTAATTTTGACCTTAGCAGAGTTAGCCCTAATTTAGATATAAGCTGCTCAAATGTACCCAAGGAATCAAAATAAACCCTGTAGGGACATTACACAAGCCAAACGTATCAAAACTACACCTCAACCAAAGTTGTAACCATCATTTTCATTTTTCACACAAAGACTATCTTTAATTAGAGTCCCAAATAAAGTGAACTTCATCACAAACCCTAAGCAAGGCAAAATTTCACCTTTTAATTAACAGTCCCAAAATACCCAAAATAGTCCACAAAATCTCATCCTAAGTCTTAGTCATTATCATCAACTAAAAATATGCAAGATTCAATTTATGTGTTCAATCATCATCTATAATACAATTCAGGACGGGGGCAAATTTGTCCTTTACATAAGCTATTAAGACAACTTTGTTCCCTCCGTCTCTTCTCCTCCCCTGCCCTCTCTCTCGATTTCTCCTTCTTCGTCTACCTCTCTCTCGATCTCAGGCTCCCCCTCTCTGCGCCCTGCCCTCTCTCTCTCCGGAGGTTTTGAGCCGTGCCGGAGGCACGGCGATATACCTCGTATAATCATAATTAACATTGACATTAATAAGAGTCTCATTAAATCATCATCATCGACCCTTCATTAAGTAGGTTTTCCATTTAAGGTTTGCAATCAAACTAAAATCAAGAGTATAGGGAGTTCATCATAACTCATTTAGAAATCAACCAAATTACTCCCCAATTTAGCTTAATTAACCTTTTAATTCCTTTAAGAGCTTGATCTAGCTTCAAAACTAGAATCCTTCATCCAATATTTGTGTTCCATTAAAAAACCCCATTGTTCAACATTAAATTTAACCCAAAACAGAGAAAGATGTAAAGATCTTACCATAGAGGTATAGAGGAGCTTGAAAAATCACAATGAAACCCTAGATTTGGGCTCCCCTCATCATTTTTCCTACACCAAAAACTATTTTGGTTAAAAAAAAAACTTACTAATAAAATCTCAACCCAAGGGGATACTTTCTCCTTCCTCCTTCCTCTCTCTTTTCTTCCTCTTTCTTTCTTTCTCCTTCTTTTTCTCTTTTCTCCGTTTCTTCTATAACTCCATGTTTCTTCCTTCCTTGCTTTCCTTTGTCTTTCCCTTTTTAAAAAAAGAAAGAAGCCCCCAACTAGTTAAAAGGAACGGTGGTTCAGACCACCAGATTTTGGGTTGGTCCCCGGGTCGGGCCAACCCCATGGTCCTAACTCCTAACTCCTAGTTAGTTAGATTGGTTACCATCCATTTGTAGCCAATATTAAAACAAAGTTTTTATAGGACTGACGTGGAGATGATACAGAGTTGTAACGATGATTGTCTCACCACATAGATCATTCTCGTGTAAAATCAATTTCTTCTAAGACTTCTAATTCTATTAAATACTTGTTAAAATTAACGTTTTTTATTGATGTGTCACAAACCACCCAATTTTTAAAAGAGTTAGAAGTTTTAGAATGATTTGTTTATGAGGATGGTCTATGCAATAAGAAGAATGTCCTTGTCAAAGATCAACTCTTAGATCATCTCTATTGGAGCTCCGTATAAATCTTGTCTTAAAATTGTCCACAAAACTTTAGTTGTAGAATTTAACTCGTAAGATTTTAAGTCTTTTTTTTTTTTAAATTAGGTCCTATAGCAACCCTACTGCACCCTATCATGTTCTCTTTACAATATAAATCATAGATTTTGTTAACATGTGCCTAAGCTTTATGGTTTTGTGTCTTATTTAGTTTATTAAGTTTATCTAAATAGGCTGATTTTTTGATATGTATGTTATTTATACTATTTGGATCATATCTAAAAAAAATCAGCTCAATTGGAGTCCTCTAGCACCACAAATACTTAATTTAGACTTTAATAGTATGAATGAACGGCTGACATTTAAAGTAATTTGTTTAGAGGGTTAGATATCTCTGATTGAGCTGATTTTTTATAGACATCTTATAAACAATTGTAATATTATGCTTACAAAAATTCAGCTGATTTGAAGACCTGTAACTTGTAAAAAAATCGTTTCAAAAACATCCTTATCGTGTGCCCTTAGGGCACACGTTAACAGGACCCATAAATCATTACTCGTTGTTATTTGCCTACGCAATAATAGGCCGTTCTAAAAACAATATTTTTTTCTATTTTTTTTAATGAACAATATTTTTTCTATTAATATAACATCAATTTTAAATTATTTGAATTAATAATATAATACATAGTGCTTTTTTTTTTCTTCAATGGAACAACCCAAAACTTAAAGAGTTGTTGTATAAAATATTATTATTTTAATTAAATTATTAATCTACATAAACATTGAGACCTTAAAATTTTGACATGTGCACATGAGTGTTTGTCCCAACAGCTATACATCCCTTCCATGACTTAAAAGGCTTGGGATCAAAATTCCTTGATTGTGGTACGAAAATTAGTTTGTCCCACATAACATATGTAGGTTCTGTTCCATAGTCATTTGGTGGTGTTTTCTATGGTTCGTTTGTAGTGTCTCCATTGGCATATCTTCGCCTTAAAAATACATGTATCTTAGACAATAGTCCCTCTTTTTAAAAAAAAAAAATTTGACAAATGGCAATAGACCCACAAGGTACATCTCGCCCCTATGGGCAGCTATAACTATCCAAGAAGACACTCAAAACTGGAAGGATAAACAAACCCACCCGGTGGACTACCGAGCTACAAGTCCTACGACACAGGAGCGGGATTATCTAAAAAGCCAAGGTCGTGACTCGTGGGTAATTTCTAAATAAAGTGAAAATTAATCTGCAATAAATCTTCTAATTAACCCTTAGAAAAATTTACTAAAAATCAAATAATCAATGGTCACAAAATATGTTTAAATTTTGTCAACTTTGTTAGGGCTGATTTGAATGGGTTATAATACTCACCCAACAAACACCGTAAATTTTTAATTAAATAAAAAAATAAAAAATAAAAAAACCGAACACCCTAAACGTTTATTAGTTTCGTGACAGTTGAGAGACTGAGGCATCTATGTTCGACTGGGACCATGCTGACCGGACCTTTGTCCCGCAACTCTCCCGTGTAACGCGTGTAGAATCTTTTGGGGACAAAACTATCATGGCTACGTGGTGGGAGTGTGGGACGGTTTTTTGAGCCCTAAAATATCAGATAGGATCCACAATCAAGGTTTTGTGGATAATTTTAAGATAAGATGGCTCATTTCGAGATGATCTAAGGATGGAGAATAATCTCCTTATCACATAGATCATTCTCATATAAAATCACCTTATTTCAAAACTTTTAATTCCATCAAATTTTTGGATGTTCATCTGGTTAGGTGAAGTCTAGTATAATCTGTAAAACTGGACCCCTTAATCCTTTTGAAGAAAAGGACAATTGATCAATTTGCTCAAGTAGATAATTCATTGAAAGAATTAAAAAATAGAGAGAGAAAAAAAAGTGGGATATTAGAGAGAAAAAATTAGTGAACTTTTCTTAATAAGAGTAAATAGAAAAAGAAACAGATAGAAGTAGGTTTTCAAATAAATAAGAAATAAAAAATAGGAGTTGAATGAAGGAGCTTTGCACTCAATCTCTCCGTGGGAGAGAACTTGTTGATCAACGAGTTAAATCTCTTTATGATCCATAACACTTTTTTTTAAGGTCGGACTGGTGAAATTATTTTTCTATTTTAAAAGAATCTGCATGTCATGGACTAACTATAGTATTTTCCTGTACCATTTCTCTATCTTATGCCATGTCGCCATCTCTTGTCACTTTTTGACCGTTGAAACTTCCCTTACCTTTCAGTTTCGCACAATCTCGAGAAACTACAGAGTAAAGTATAACTACGCTACTTTATAGACCGATTTTAGAATCTGTCCGAACATATCAACCCTAATATTTACAGTAATAATATTTTTTAGACGAATGGTTGTATAAAAGTGGTGTCAGACGCTTATATAGTAGGGTAGGATTTAGGAAGCACGAACACGACAAGGGGACACGGACACGGATATGGATACAGTGCAAGTTTTTTTTTTTTCTTAAAATTTCAACTAAAAACAGGACACGACACGGACACGGCACCCTTAGAGGAGTGTCCGTGCTTCTTAGAGTAGGATCCAACATTTTTCTCCTCCTAAAAATATTTTGAAGGGGGTATTCAACTTACATGATAGTAGAATCGACTGTACCACGTAAACATCGAGCACAACTTTTGTAACTTAATCGGTCCAAACAATACCCTTTGTGAATTTTTATTAAAGTATAATATAACAAGCAAGCCATCTACTTTGGTTGCTAGATCTCTTTCCACATTTAGATAACATATATATATTGTCATTTTAACAAAAATTTACATACTTCAAATTATAAGTCCTTCTGCTGGCAGTAATTCTTGATGCTTCTTCAAAAAACTTAGATTTCTCCAGTGTAATGTATTTGGGGCTCCTTCATTAAAACAAAAAATCTGCTTGAAGTTTCTCTCAAAAGTAACATTCGAAACACCACTTCATAGCACAAAAATCAGCATCATCAGCGTAGCCGAAGCCTTCTTCTTCATTCAAACTGATTGCGAATCACAACCAGGATCCCTAATATTTACCCATCCACAGCCGCTTTTGAATTCAGTCAAAACTTTCGGTTAACATAGCACTTTCCTAACATTAATTGTTACAATAATGCACAAAATTGCCCATTGATTAGATGTACTGGTGACCGTACGTTTGGCTGGTCCTTTTTTAGTCTCCGCTCCTTACATCTCATCATCATTGATGGGATACTATACACAAAATTTCCCATTGAATTTTTTGAAATTTGATTTGTAAATATCACCTAATTGAAAGTGATGTTATAAGATATGGATTTTGTTAACGTGCCCCTTTTAGGGCACAAGGTTATATGGTTAATTTTTTTTTTTTTTTTATAAATATGCTATTTTGATTACTTGTATCATATCTAATAAAATTAGCTCAATCACAAACTTCTAGCACTATAAACTTTTTTGTTTAGAATTTAATGGCATGAATAAACGATTGACATTTAAAATGATTGTTTTTGAAGATTAGAGATCTCTGATTGAGCTGATAGACCTCCGGTGTACAAACAAAATTCTTTCAACTTTAACAATATTGTGTGCCCTTTGGGCGCACGTTGAGAGACCCGTAAGATATTAGACATAACTTTCATACCCACCTAATCAATTTCTAGTCTAGTGATTTGAGTGAAGGGTCAATATTTTGATTTGAGTGTACAGAATGGGCCAGTGGGCCCAGTAGGGTTTGTGGAGGTAGCATTGTTTGGGTCTATCAAGAAAACACGTTTGATAGCTAATTCAAGCAAACGACGATTTAAGTAAGATACGAGTTAGTCGTGGTGGGATGATACGGGGTGAAGTGACATAAGATAATATCGACCCTGTCCGGGGAATATAATGGTTATGGTCATCAAGAAATGTCTTGAGAAATTTAGAGGGTATTTGGCCACTAGAAGCAGAAGTACAATAAAAGTACTTTTGAGAAGTTAAAATTTAAGAGAAGCTTGTATACTAAACTACTGACTTATAAGTTAAAAAAATGATAAGTTATTAGTTGTTATGTAGTACTTAAGGAGAAGCAAAAATGCAAAAAAAAAAAAAAAAAAATTTGCGTAAAAAGAAGTAACTTTTTTTGTTCTAGAAGTTATTTTGAAAAAATATTACCATTCATTTTTTTTGCTTTTTGACTTATAAAATAGATTGAGTGGTCTACAATTTGAAAGATAAATCTTTGTCATCCATCTTATAATACAACTTGAAACATAAATTTTAAACGTTCATCTTATTATGCCAAAAACACAGGTTAAATCTAATTAGATGTACCAAGTACCAAGTGACCTCTATTAAATTTGTGGGCATCCAACTCAAAACTAATTGGCAATGAGTGGAGTGGCCCAAGTTCCATATCCATGTAAGGCTATTTTCAACACATGGAAGTCTTTTTGGGTGACGTGAAACACTTATGGCCTTTGGACCTACCACGTGTAGCCATGCGCTCTGATACAATATTAAGTTTTTGGGCGTCCAACTCAAAACTAATTGACAATGAGTGGAGTAACCTAAGATCATTATATATTAGATTTGCATGGCTCTCATGTGGGACTATTCTAAACAACCTCACCCCATGTATAAACGGATCGGCATATATCATTATTCATATGTTACTACTAGTGGGATGAGGTCTACATGATATAACACCTGCTTATTCATACATTGTTATTCATTTGCTACTTCTAGTAGTTAATCCCTAAGCTCCACAAATTTGATGGTACCCAAGGGGGAAAATGCTACAAGCACCTTCGATTTGCACCTTTGATAATACCTCTGATTATTTTATTCAAATTAGACCAAAATTAGATTACGTTAGACTCAAATTAGACTTCGCATATGATTTTGTGTGCAAATTCGATGTGCGTGTAGCATTACCCTATCCAAGGGTTATGACCAAGTTGGATTCATATACTCATGCTCTCAAATTATATGAGCTTAAACAAGCAAAATCTCGTCCATAAGCACATGTGTCTCCACGTATGTGGGATCTATCATTGTGATGTTGACTTAATAGATACGGTAAAATAATTGATCCGAACCCGAAGCACAACCCATTTTCTTTCCCCTGCCCTAAAATATTTTTGTCGTGGTTTTATCACGTCCTTTCATTATATTAACTAAATAAATAGTGTTTTTAGGTGCACTTGAAAAAGGTTGCTTAATAATAAGAAAGCATTATCTTATTGCTTTTTCTTATGCCAATAGTAAACACAGGCATGTTCTGGTTCGGGTTAAACATAGAATGTTGAACCCGTTCACTTTAGTTATAAATCTATAACTAGCCCCATATGTGCAAGGGACGGGGCTTTTTTTTTCAAAAAAAAAAATATTTGAATTTTTTTATTAAATAGTTAAAATTTTTAATTATTTTAAAATTTAAATTTATGTTTATAATTTAGGTTTTTTTTAACCCACAGCTAAGAGAGAGGGTTTTATTAACCCAATAATAAATAATAGATTAGGCCATATGTTTATAATGTAGGTTTTTTTTAGCTTACACCTAAGAGAGATGGTTTTGTTAACCCAAAGCTTCTCCTATAGTATATTATAATATATAGGAGTTAGGTTGATCATGAGCAAAATTAAATTTATAAGTTTCTGTAGGACCACACAAGGATGGCGTTTTTTCGTGTGTTGGTGATGATTGCTTTTTCGTTTATTTAGTGGCGACTTCTTTTTATCTATTAGTTTATCTATTAGTGAAATTATTTATGACAATTTCTATGTTTCTCACATCCATGGGTGTTACGGTGTATCTATGTGCCTTGCCTTGTTGACGTAACATGAGTAATAGTTTTACCAAAAACATAAAATAACATGTAGGTGATTTATAAGATGTATATCTAAAAATATTGTAAAGAATAAACTTATCATTTTGTGGGGTCATTAGAAATTTTAGAATAAAGTGATTTTTAATGAAAATCATCATCTATGTAATAAACTGATCATCTTGACGTTGTTGGATCGTTTATATGTGGGCCCACAAAAACCATGGTTAAAATCTTGGCTAATAATAAGCTTGCCTAGCCACGATCCTATTAACTATTTTAATGTTATTAGTAATAAAATTAGGAAAATACTATACATTCAACAATTTAAATTTAAGATATTTGACTTAAATGTTTTACTGAAATTCTATCAAGTAAAAACAAATTTGGTACGCCTGATTAAGAACAATGCTAAAAGTACTCCTAGGATGACTTACAGGATGAGGTGGCAAAATCTGCTTCAAACTTGAAAAAGTAAAAAAGCAACTTTACACAAGCAGATCTTGCCACCTCATCCTGGGAGTCATCCTCGGAGTACTTCTAGCATTATTTCATAATTAATAGCATTGCTCATGAGAGTGATTTTTCAACTAGGGATTGCAACAGGGAAGAGCAGGGTCAGATTTGCCTCCCCCATCCCCATCACTATTCGGGGCGGGGCAAGGCGGGGATTGTGAATCCCCTATAGGGGTCGGGTTCCCTGCGGGTCCCTATTTCCACCTTAAATCACATCCCTNACATCGTGTTCCGGGCCTCGATTTGGGATCAATTAGTGTCCGATTTTCGCGCATGAATAGTCAAAATTGCATAACTTTTCGAGATCTACCCAATTGTACGGTTCGATTCTTCAAATTATGCTTCGAATAAAAACTCATTATTAAATGCTAGACTTAATTATTTTGGGTCGTTACAGAAAGATTGTTCATCTTCAGGAAATTGCCAATGAAATGGCTGATGCATTTAATGATGCAGCTAAAGTAACCAAGTCATATATACCTGCTGCAAATGCTCCAGCTAAACTTGATGTCCTGGAGAGACATGCTACAAGAGCTGATGTCCCGAGAGGACATGTGATCCCAATAGGACAGATTGCAGCAAATGAGTCGTCTAATGCACGCCAAAAGCGTGGGCGGCCCCTTGGTTCAAAAGATTTTGTTCCCAGGAAGAGGAAATTTCAATCACTAAATGTAAATACTCCCGGAGAGGGCATCATTGAACGATCCACATTCTCTGATGATATTCCCTTGAAGAAGGCAAATCCCTAGGAGATGGACCGGTACAATCCCCAAGAGAGAGAAATGAGAAAATCTCTATAAATTATGCATGTACCGGAGAAATGTGGAATCGCAATGAAATAATTGTCAACGATATTTTTTCTTTCTAAGTAGCTACTGACATCGTCACAGAGAACGATGATATTGAGCCACGCTCTATAGAGGAATGTCGACATAGAACTAATTGGGCAAAATGGAGAGAAGCTATCCAACTTGGCTTCCCTTGCAAAGCGTGAGGTGTTTGGACCGGTTGTACCAACACCCGCGAATGTGAACCCGGTAGGAAACAAATGGGTCTTTGCAAGAAAACGCAATGAGAAAAACGAAGCCGTTCGCTATAAGGCACGACTCGTGCCACAAGGTTTTTCACAGAGACCTGGGATTGATTATGAAGAGACATATTCTCCTGTTGTGGATGCAATTACGTTCAGATATCTGATCAGTCTGGTAGTCTCAGAAAGACTCGACATGCATCTGATGGATGTGGTCACTGTGTATCTGTACGGAAAGTTAGATACAGATATTTATATGCGAGTCCCAGAAGGGTTATTTTTACCTGAGGGAAGACCACGCCATTTGTATTCACTTCAGCTCAAAAGAGCTTTGTATGGATTGAAACAATCCGGGCGGATGTGGTATAATCGCCTTAGTGAATACCTGATAAAGGAAGGATATACAAACGATCCCATTTGCCCCTGCGTTTTTATAAAGAAGTCAGAATCTGGATTTGCTATCATCGCTGTGTATGTCGATGATATAAATTTAATCGGGACTCCTGAAGAGCTCCGTAATGCTGCTGAATACCTGAAGAAGGAATTCGAGATGAAAGATCTCGGGAAAACGAAATTTTGTCTCGGCTTGCAGATCGAGCATAACTCAAGTGGAGTTTTAGTCCATCAAACGGCATATACCGAGAAGATCCTGAAGCGTTTTAACATGGACAAAGCGCATCCATTGAGTACTCCTATGGTTGTGAGATCTCTTGATATTGAGAAAGACCCATTCCGACCAAAGGAAGAAGATGAAGCACTACTTGGTCCTGAGGTACCATATTTGAGTGCAATCGGCGCATTGATGTACTTGGCCCAATGTACCAGACCAGATATTGCATTTGCAGTGAATCTGTTAGCTAGGTTCAGTTCTGCCCCGACAAGGAGACATTGGGCAGGTGTCAAGCAGATTCTCCGATATCTCCGCGGGACTACAGACATGGGATTATTCTATCAGAGAAACCCATCCAACGGCTCACAGATAATGGGATACACGGATGCCGGATATCTCTCCGATCCCCACAAAGCTATTTCCCAATCTGGTTATGTTTTTACAAGTGGAGGTACTGCATTCTCTTGGCGATCCAACAAGCAAAGTCTCCCAGCCACCTCTTCGAATCATTCGGAGATTATTGCATTGCATGAATCCAGCCGGGAATGTGTATGGCTACGATCACTGATTGGGCATATCAGAAGCTCTTGCGCTCTTCCCCCCGTCACTAATATTCCAACCGTCATTTTTGAAGACAATGCCGCTTGTATATCACAAGTCAGAGAAGGCTACATCAAAGGTGATAGAACCAAGCATATTTCGCCGAAGTTATTTTATTCTCATCATCTTCAGAAGAACCGTGAGATTGATATCCAGCAGATACAATCCTGTGAGAATCTTGCTGATCTATTCACCAAGTCTCTGCCTACGGCAATGTTCAGAAAGCTGGTTTATGGTATTGGCATGAGACAGATCTATCATCAAACAGACTGATTTGAGTGCCTGCTCAATCAGGGGGAGTATTCCGACGCCTACTTTTGTCTAACTGGACCTGATCGCGCTGTACTCTTTTTCCTTTGTCAAGGTTTTGTCCCTCTGGGTTTTCCTTGTCAGAGTTTTTAATGAGGCAGCTTATGCGAGTCCAGCACTATCCTAAGTCTATTGTACTCCTTTTTCCCTTCGCTCAGGTTTTGTCCCTCTGGGTTTTCCTGGCAAGGTTTTTAACGAGGCAATTATCTTAGAATGGTGGACATCCAAGGGGGAGTGTTATAACTCACGTGGCTATAGGTAGCTGTTCCACCTTATGTGAGTACATGCCTTGCTTAGTTTCTTTTCTCTTTTTGATTCTTATCCCCTCACTCCTATATATATGTAATGTCTTAGTGTAACAAGAAGATAGATACAAGTAACAGAAAATGTTCTATACGAAAATCAAATCTGTATGAGAGATATATATTATACAATGAATATGCAAGAGTGAAAAGTAATATCTTCTTCCACTTCTCTCGATATATCTTCGGTGTGCTCCAGAAATCATAACACTTACCAAATTTTCTGGTTTCTGGTTTTTTGGTACTCTTTTTTTACTAAATTTTCTGTTTTTTCAGTTTTTTTTTTGTTTTTTATCCTCGCGGTCGAAGCAGAGGCGAAGTACAGCTGTCCAAAAAGTTTTTTCAAATAACAAGTATGAGTTTATTCACCCACTTGTAAAAGTGGGTGAGAAAACGTTCACATCACCTTGCCGTAGGATGTCAAACCGGTCCCACGGCTAGATGGTGGGTAGTTTTTATCACCTACCCTACAAGTGGGTGAACAAGATCGAAACTATGGTTTCAACTGTTACAGAGTTTTAATTTTGTTGCATACTTGAGTGCATGAAAAGTTTGATTCATTCTTTCTTAAAAGTCATGTGGAAGCCCACTCATTAAGTGAATCTCTGGCCAACATTTTTTATGCTAGAATGCGCGCACTCCCTGAGGGTGATCCATGCCTTGAAGTTTTGGAAAGACGAAAGGATAATGGCCTTACGATGGGAATGGGGGAAGAGAATACCGCATAAAATGCGTGCATTCTAGCATTTTTCATGTATCAATATGATCCAATTGATCATTGGGTTAGATCGCCACTAAAGTAATGCCACGTTAGAATCATATAAGGTTCTGCATCAAACTTTTGACGTCATTATTGACCGAGTTACAATGACGTCAGAATCACATTATGATTTTGAGTTGGTTGAGGACCCTGAGGTTCATCTTGGGTTGGTGAAGATTTATTACCACGGGTAATTTTTTTTACTTTAAAGAAGACTAATGCTCAAGATTTATATATAAGAAGGCACAGATACATCCGTTGGGTCAAAGACCCATGTGCGGGTAATTTTCTTTTAAAAGTCCCATCTATACGTCTACGCATTATTTAGGGGTATTCAATCTCAATTTTGATAGACTTCCATGGAGTCAATGGATTCTAACACTCATTTTTATTAGTTATCAATCATAATCTATTTATATTATTAATTATTAATAATAATAACTTTTAATTTCTATTTATAATTATATTATTCATGTTAATATTAATTATTTATATTTATGCTTATTATGAATTATTATATTTATTAATAATAATAAGTATTTATATTCTTAATAATTAATAATAATAAATTTTTAATTTATATTTATTAATATTTATATATATTAATATAAAAATTTATTATTATTAATATTTATATATATGAATATTAATATTAAGGGGATTTTGGCCAAAAACCCCTACTTGGAAAACGTTTTAGGATTCAGCCCAACAAACGTTTTCTTTTAGTCTAAGGCCCAAGAGGGTTTCAGTGTGTGTAATTTATAGGAAGAGGGTTTCAGTGAAACCCTCTCCGAGAGGGTTTCAGTCAGTTATCCTTGGGCCTTAGACTAAAAGAAAACGTTTGTTGGGCTAAATCCTAAAACGTTTTTCAAGTAGGGGTTTTTGGCCAAAATTCCCTAGAGAAAATATATGTTAGAAATAGACCAGTTTTAATAGTCTATTATTTTTTTTTTTTTTCTTATAAAAAAATAGTCTTATAAAGGTTGAGGATAGGAGTAGCGGAGTAGAAAGATCCTACGCTATATTGAGTCTTGCCTCTAACATACGAAACTTCTTGTATATATAACAAAATTTAACCCGAGCGTTGCCTTGATGAGAATAGTCCCACATGGGATATGAGAGCCTAGCAAATCCAATATATAATAATCCTGGTCACTCCACTCATTGTCAATTAGTTTTGAGTTGGATGCTCACAAACTTAATATGGTATCAGAGCGTAGACCCGCAGGTGATAGGCCCAACGACAACATGTGCTCCCCGAGTTCCACGTGTTCACATGGGATATGAAAGTATTTATAAGAATGGTTTTACAGAGAATTGAACTCCGTAGCATTAATGGTGTGCCCCTCCTCACTTAATATTAGGGGTGTTAACGGGACGGTTCTGGATCGGAACCTAAAGGTTCCAGATCCGGTCCCGTTAACATAAAGCGGTTCCGGATCCTAAGTTTTTTTTTCAAATAAAACTTATTTGTATTTTGTATTTTCGTATTTTATTTAATTATAAAATTTATATTATTATGAAATTTGTTATATAATAGTCATTGGTTTCTTTTTTTAATTAAAAAAGTTAAAAAAATTTAAAAAATTATTATATAATAGTAAATTAAACTATAAAATTATAAAACTTATACGGAACCGGGTACCCATTGGGTGGATCCGAAATTAAACGGATCCAAAACGAGGTAGATCCGAAATGGATCCGAAATTTATCGGATCCACAAAATGAGGTCCCGAAATCGCAAAAAACGATTCCGGTTCCGGTACCGATTATATATATATATGGATTTAAAAGCGGAAAATTGTCTTCTATTGCGAGAAAAATTATTCATACTGACAAAGATTGATGGTGAAATAGGGATATGGTTCGATGACTCAAGTCATTACTCTTGGTAGCATTCTCGTCATTAATTTGGTTAAAATACCAATAGAGGCATGAATCATGATTTACCCGTTTTTCTTGCTTTTCTTTTTCTTTTTCGGTACCAAACAATGCAATTTGGACCATATAATTGAGATCAATTTATGAAAACTGATTTAACAAGCTTAACTATATAATTAAAGAATGGTAATTATTATAAGCCAAATGGGGATGGATCCTCATGATTTGCGTTTTTATTTCCACCCTTGATTTTGTACGTTCGGTCACTAACCCACTCCCACCCACCTACCCACACTCTCTTCCCGTTGGACTAATTTTATGCAAATCATCTCAACGGAATTCGAGTCCACCCACCCACCAAATAAAATTTCACACACACGGGTTTCCATTAGTGGGAGTGGGACTCACTCCTTAACTTACGAGGCCAGGCAGGCAGGTACGCAGGCTGCCTCACTCACGTAATGGGTTTCAGTTCCATTTTGTTCACACACTCTTGACGTGGGTGAACAAAACCCACAACTTCAATGGGTTGGACAAACCTGCATTGCAGCTTTTACTTGCAAAACTTAACCCAGTTCACTTCGTCTACACTTGCCAATAAACGTACTCACGTGGATACGATCATAGGCAAGTATAAAAATTCAACATTTGGATCATATTCATGCCCTTTGAATTTTTTTGTTCATTTTTATATTTATTTTACATATTCTTACACTTCGTTCACACTTACCTATGGGTTCACATAGAGATGATTAAGTATTTTTTTTTTTAAAGGTTGATATTTTCATCATGTTGATCCAAAATTACCCTTATAACTTATCATGAGACAAACATGAGCAAAAATATCATACATTGTTTGTTACCTCAAGTATTAGGGAAACTTAATTCCTTCATCAACTGTCGAATTCCATGGCTAATTTGATTGGGCTGAAACAAGCTTACCGTCAAAACAGTTAGTGGCTTTGCTGTTGTGATCGAGCGTAGCCAGTTTTTTCACATATTAATCGTTTTGAGATGACTAGCTGTCGGGTTCGAGCACCTTCAAAGTGGGCATGGAACCCATTGGGCCTCTCTAATCTTATAAAGCCCATGATAGGAAATTCTCAAAATAAAATGGCTAAAATTGATCCTGGACGCTAAGTTTTGACCAAAAAANACTTACCGACGGCAACGGTACTGATTTCGGTACAGCGACATAATGGCGACGTCAACCAGAGCTCGGATCTTCTCTCACAGCCCTAACTAAAGCCTCACATTACTCGTTTGTTCTCTCAGTTGAAATGGAAAAAAATTCGTTAGAGAGAAAGAAAAGGGAGCAGGAAAGACAAATTAACTCTATCTCTAAATCACTCTCACTCAATTTTAGATCTAAATATCAAACTTCATTCACTGAAAAACCTCAACAATGCCAATAAATCGAGTCTTTGAAATGCAGAAAAACCCAATTAAACTTTAGAATCAGATATAGACAAGATGTAGATAGCTCATTTTCTAGATGAAATCAAAACCTAACAATAAACCCTAACAAAAACAAACCCTAAGGGTGATATTTAAGAGGGGAAGAGAGAGAAAGAGAGATACCGGCGGCGATATTGACGGCGACGGCACAGTGATCTCCAAGTTGGGGTGCAAGATCGGTTGCAATTTGGGGGTTCCTGTATTCCCTCTCCTCTCTTCTTTCGTTTATTTTGAAACGAAAAAAATTTGTTGAGAGAGAGAAAAGGAAACAGGAAAGAGAAATATTTAGGTGGAAATGAGTTTGGGGGAACCGGGTTGATCCACAAAATAGATCTCTCCCAACCCAAAATAAAAATATTATTTTAATCTAAACTTTTTTGGGACCGTACAGAAGCATTAATGGGGTGATGTTGGGGTGCAAATTGAAGGTGCCAGTAGCATTTTCCCCCACCAGAGAGTTAATAATAAACAAGTGGAAGTTATCTAGTTAACCGTCAAAGTTTATTCTTCTAGGTTTCACCGACAGTTAGCCGTTAGTCTAATCGGAAGCTTTGTAAACAATCTCTCGTTTAACGTATTTTTGAAGAATTATATATATGGCGTATTTTTATACACGAACTATTAAAATGACGTAATTTTTGTGTGAAGATGATATCATGTTCTTACAAAAAAATCAACTCTTAGTCCATATCGATGTGGGGCTGTCATCGAAATATAAACGAAGTTTGAGAATAAATAACAAATAGGTGATGTAAAATTGTAAACAACATAATTCAGAAGATAATTTAAGTGGTGAGAACATCAACTTCACAAAAATTCATCTCTTAAATCATGTTAAGCTTGTGCTCATAATAAGGTGGTGTAAATAGGGTATATTAATTTGTGGGTTAATAGAGAAAAGGGAAAATTAGCCAAAAACCCCTACTTGAAACGTATTTTAGGATTTTGCCCAACAAACGTTTTCATTTAGTCTAAGGCCCCTGGGTAACTGACTGAAACCCTCTCCGAGAGGGTTTCACTGAAACCTTCTCCCTATACACTGAAGCCCCCAAAGGCCTTAGACTAAAAGAAAACGTTTGTTGGGCTAAATCCTAAAATATTTTTCAAGTAGAGATTTTTGGCTAAAATCCACATTAATAATAATAATATTTATTAATTTAATAATTAATATGAAGTTCACCACAATCTCATCTATTTTGAGCCGATTTTACACAAGAGTCCTTCTATGTCCATCAAGAAGGCAAATCCATCTAACCCATGGATGTTAAAGTCCACAACCAACAAGTCCATGAAAGTCCATTAGGGTTTTATGTGATATAGTAGTTCCTTTAATGATTCTTCTATATTTTGAAAGGGGAAATTTGGCAAAAACCAAAAAATATGAGGATTTACCAAAACTCCCTGCGGCCTCTGTGGTAGTTATTGTGGATTTCCACACAATAGGCAAGGGTTCGAGTATTGGTACTTCTTCTTCTTCACAATCATCAAAAAATATAAGGATTTATCCCAACCAACTTTTTCTTTTATTCCAAGGCCCCTATGATATGATATAGTTGTTCCTCTAAGACGACTCTTCTGATAAGCTTATTTGGACTCTCACTCCAAGTGGTCAGTTATCTTCAAAGTCTTATCAGCTATTGCTCTTGATTAAAAATTGATCTACTTCATCAAGCTATGACCAGTCTTTCCCTTGGAAAGAGTTCTGGAAAGCTAAAACGATTTCCCCTCGCATAATCCTCTTTGTCTGGAGAGTNAGTCTAAGGATTGCTCCAACCATACATTGTTTGGTTCCAGGTGTCCGGATAATTAAGAAGGCCAACTTTCGATATTTTAAGCAACGGTTGAAAACCGTACCACATGATCGATAGGAAGTACATCAATGACTTAATTATACAGCAACTTTTTTTTATTTTTCTTTTTTCTTTTTTCGTTTTTAAGTGATTTAAATAGATTAAAACCTTAATTAACTCAATGTTTATTTAAATGCATTAATTATCTATTTTTATTTTGATTTTCATATAGGATCAGCTCTTGATTAACCCATTACTTAGTGTAGCTAGGAGATAAAAAATAAATAAAAATGAAATGGTGTTTTTTCACCTAAAACAGAGAAATTTGCCATATATTTGATTTATTTTAGCTTACTGAAAAATTTATTGGCTTTTTTTTTGTAAACCATTTCTACCATCTGCAAGCTAGTACTGTGTTACGGCTGAGTATCGTCTATATTTTGAAGAAAATAAAATTCAAAGATCGAATTGAATCGGTTTATTTACTTCTAATCGCTGCTCTCATTAATTCAACATTTCCATGTTAGGTATTTTTTTGTTGTTGAAGTACTCCTTCCCCAACCATAGTATGCACTTTGGTTTCTTTCCTTAATATTGGAACGGTCAACTTTTTTTTTTTTGTTTCACTTATTCTTACACTTTGTTTACATTTGTCTGCACCCCCAATTAATAAGGTAAAAAGTTGTTACACTCCGAATAACCCTTTGCTTTCATTCATGGTCAACTCTTTTTTTTTTTTTTTTTTCCCTCATTCTTAATTTCATCATCAATTGTGGAATTCCATGGCTTATTTGATTGGGCATCTTCAAGGCGCGCATGGAACCTACTGGGCGTTTCTAATATTTTAAAGCCCATTATATGAAATGCAAAAACAAATAAAATGGCTAAAAATGATCCATGATTTCAATCATCCAACTGTTGTAAATCGGCTGATAAAATAATCCAGTGATGTCATACCTAAAAAGGCCTCCTCAACGGGTTTACATCCATCATATGATTGAAATCAAGGGATGAGAGTTTTTGTTATCAAACCTGGTGTCCCAGATGCCAAACTGCGCAAACCACGACCTGGCCAGATGGCCCAGATAGACGAAATGATTAAATGGGCTTGGGCCTAGGATACAAGCTCATTTTGTTGGAAACCAGCCCAACCTCTTCTTCCTTTTTCTTTTCTCTTTGATGTACATTCTTCTTCTCTCTCGTTTTTAATTTTTTTTTATTTGTCACGAAGAAAACATGTCTCTGTAAATTATCACTGCTTTTTATATGTTAATTTCTTTAATAACCCATAGTAAAGTGTTAGAAATTTTCATTTGTTTTCAAATAATAAAAATAAAATAAAGAAGTGATCACTTTCAACTTTCAAACCGTCTTTAACGTCGCTTTCATTTTAATTATAAAATAGATAAATAAATTTTATATGTACAGTGGCATGTGGGGTCCATGTAAAGTAGGTTTAGGGGTTGATTTTTTTTTTATAATATTCTTTTTACTTTGTAAATCATCCTTACAAAAAATCAAATCATTCTAAAACTGCTATTCTTATTAAAAATTGACTCTTTTTTCTCATCGTTCATTGTTCACCGTTAATTCTTAATCAATTTTTGATCAACTTTTGATTGAGCTAGTAATTTTAGAACGATATAATTTTTGGTAGGAATATTTTACTAATCTTGTCGATCATTCTTATAAAAACTTAGCTCTTAATTCCTCACCATATGGGCCCTATAACTAATGTAAAAATATCGATGTACAAATAAAATTATACACCGATCCGTTCTCATAAATAAAACTAGTGGTTAAATTAGCATGTGAAAAATCCATAGATGATGTATGGCTTTGGGCGGCTATTAGAAACCCTACTGATTTTATATATTACTGTAGATCATACTCATCTAAAAACCTGTTTTTTGCACCCATTTTTGTTGCATTTCTTATTCATTGCAAAGCTTGAATTTTTGGTTTTAGTTTTTGTTTTTGTTTGTTTGTTTTTTTTTTTAACATGGTCTAAAATTATAAATTTAGCTTTCTCTATTTTTTCAGTACCCAAACCCTAAACCCATAGTAGGCGATTGAACCACCCAAAACCGGTACGATTTAAAAAAAAATGATTCCTCTAAATAAAAACTCAAAAAAAGAAAAAAAAGATAAGGTTAGAATATTGAAGGAGAAAAGCTACTAATTAACCAAAAAAAAAAAATCAGATGAAATTCGAGAGAAAAACGAGAATAATCAACCAAGAAATAATAAAAAAAAGATAAGGGCGACTATTAATAAACCTGTGAACGGCAGAATTCGTTTGGTTATTAGCTAGACCCCTCTCTATTTTACTCTATATATTATATTTTACATTAAAAAGTTTATAATCTTGGATTTTTAGTTTTTTCAAAGGATGG
>MVGT01002446.1:130999-147107 GCA_002174775.1 Macleaya cordata
AATTATATATATATTGTATCTCTACTATTTTGCAGCGGCTCGAAATTAGTCGATTGAAACTGTATTTAAAGTGTTTGCGTGCCTTACGTATTGATTAGATGTATCAAAAAATCGATAATAAAAAAAAAAATGGTATCAAAAAATTATTTGAGAAAAAAACCAAACCATCTGATCGATTGACTTCTTCATGCTACTAGTCATTAATTGTCTCTTGCACGCATGATGTTCGCCAATTGAACGTCGAGTATATATAATTATGCAACCATCCACCGTTAGTTTATTGATAGATTAATAATTTTAAATCTTAAATATCAATTTAATTAAAAATGCATTTTTTATAAATTAGTTTAACAACATAAAATTTTGGGTTTTTTTAAATTAAGGACTCTCACTAGAGAAAGAACATTGACTTAAGATTTTAAAAAGTCATAATCAAACATCAACCTCCGCAACAAATTATATACACAACTTGCCTTTTATTAAGTAAGATTATAAATGTAATTATATTACAAATTAAGTTAACCAAAAAAAAAAAAAAAGCTCTAAGGATTGCTCCAACCATATATTGTTTGGTTCCAGTGTCCGGATAATTAAGAAGGCCAACTTTCGATATTTTATGAAACGGTTGAACACCGTACCACATGATCAATAGTAAGTACATCAATGACTTAATTATACAGCAACTTATTTTTTTTCTTTTTTAAGTGATTTAAATAGTTTAAAACCTTAATTAACTCAATGCTTATTAAAATGAATTAATTATCTTTTTTTATTTTTTATTTTATTTTCATATAGAATCAGCTCTTAATAAACCCATTAATATATAGTGTAACTAGGAGATTAAAAAAAAAAATATGAAAACCCTACTTGGTACACCGTGAATATTCACAAATGAGAAAATTCACAGTTCTTGTAGGTGCTAATTAAAATTCTATAAATTAAAAAAAATTAGATTATTTATTTTGTAAGCTCATTGTAAATCCTACAAAATATTTGTTATTAGATACCCTCATCAATCATCTACAAACACATGATAAACCATGAATATTCGCAAAGTGTACCAAGCATGGCTGAAATGCAGTTTTTTCAGCTAAACCAGAAAAATTGGCCATATTTTGATTTATTTTAGCTTACTGAAAAATTAATCTGGGTCTTGATAATATTTTTGATGAATTTTTATTGGCCTTTTTTTTTTGTTAACAATTTTTAGCATCAGCAAGCTAGTACGGTGTTACGGCCAAGTATCATTTATATTTTGAAGAAAATAAAATTCAAAGATCGAATTGAATCTATTTATTTACTTCTAGTCGTTGCTCTCATTAATTCACTCTTAAAAAAAAAATACCAAAACAACCTAAATTCTTGTTTAAAATTTCTGTACGGTTAATTTTCATGTTTTGATCTTTTATGCAACTACGACAACATAGTGTTCATTTTGTTGGTCTAAAAATATATAACAAAATAACTGAGATATTTATATCTTTTCAATACGTGACGTATTGGAAGACGACAAGTTATCGTATTTGCTTAATTAATTTTCTTTTAATAAAGGGTTTAATCAAATATATACGATGATCTCATGAAAATTGAAAGCTTCTTTATCAATATACGGACGTAAGTTTGAAGTATAAGTCGCAACAAAAAAAGAAAAAAAAGAAAGAAAGAAAGAAATTGTACTAGTTGTTTGTTTACGTACGTATATTATTTAATAAAGCGCGATCGATCTACTGCCAGAACTTTGTTTAAAAGGTTAACGACAACTCTAACCGTGATATTGTCTCACATGTACCTACTTATATATACAACTTGTACGTAATTATATTAAGGTGATATAATTATAGATAATTAATCAGTAAAATTAAAAACCTAAGTCCATCACCGTATATACTTTAAGAATTAAAGTATCAATACAAGTATACAACGATATATTAACTGCAGTTTAAAGAGCAAGTGCATGTACTCTTGTTTTTAATATTTCAATTAATTTAATTTCTTAAAGCTTATGAATTATGCATGAGTAATTAAGTTGATGATCGAAGTTGTACACATGAATATATATTATTTTTATTTATTTTTAGATAATTAGTATTTTTTTTATAAGTATATCCTATTTTTTGAGTAGGGATGTCTTGTATTAAAGAGTATAATCGTTTTTCTTTTGTTCTAGTTGGGGTCTCTTTAACCTCGTCTTGTCAAAACCTAGAAAAAAAAAAAATCATATTATTAGCATCTGTCTTAGGCCGCCGATACTGTAGCTATTGTTCTCCCCAAATATATACAACTATTACTTAATTAATTTTATTTTCATATAGTATCTAGTTATCTACAATCTACCAACTCAAAAAAAAAAAAAAGCAAAAGAACAAAAGAATATATAAAGGAAAAGAAGAAAATATAGAAAAAGAAAAGGTGGAAAATCAAAAAAAAAAAAAAAGAGCAAAGAAAATCTATGAACCTATCAAGGTCTCTATCTTAATTAATTAATTTGTCGATGGCTGATGAAGTTGACTAATTTGATGGGTCCTTGTAAAGGACAGTTGGGTACATTTTGTTTTGTAGTAAAAAAAGATCAACTTGGGCTGATTTATGCATCATCATGAAAGCAATGATCTCATCACCTATCAACACATACCAAAAAAACAAGAAAAATATGCAAGTCATCATTTAGTTAGTGATAACTTTAATTAATCAGAATAATTAAACTATAGTAGTTAATCAACTAATTAATCACCTATTAAAACAAACAAATGTGACTAAAATATAGCAGCTCACAAGGGTCAAAAGTACCAGTAGTTGCCTATATATATATATAGGGTCAGATTATATAGCCTTTTTATATAATTCTCTTATATCATCCTCCTCTTGTAGAGTTCACATGCAATGCATCTAGAGACTGATTTTTTTTTTTACAGAATATTATCCTCACTATATATATCATCGTATTAAAAAATTCGCTAGTTATAAAATTTCTAACCCCCCTCAAATTAGTTCTTAAAAAATTAGTAACTATTTAACTTTTTATTTGACCGTTGATTTAGAACGGACAGATTTGAGATTAGAAGTTTCAGAACGAACTGATTTCAAGTGAATATGTTCTCTTCATTATGTAGATCATTCTATAAAAAAATTAGCCCCTGGATGCATTGCATGTGGATTCCACATGAGCGGAATGATATAAATGGATATTATAAATTAATTGTTTTTGAGTATTCTTACTTATAAAGTAAGAGTATTATAATTAAGAGTTAAATAACACGGTTGAGTGCAGACTCCAACATGTCATCTTTGTGGGTTGTGTATGAGCTTTTTGTGCCCACAAAACATGAATATTGTTTTGCTCACCCCTTGAAAAAAAAAAACTTAAGAGCCCAAAATGTTCATGATTGGTAATTTCTAGTCGTTGGATTTGAAAAAATTTCATCGCGAGCTTTTAGGGTAAGTCAGTGAATGGGTTTAGCCTATGTATGTACACGTATCTTTTATGCTAAATTTATTGTTTTTACTGACATGTGGGATCTAAATGGAAATAATATTGATGAAGTGCTAATTTTGATGTACATGTCAATAATATCATATTCACAACAAATCAATTATTTGATCATCTTCACGTAGACTCAGACGTTCAAGTGTAAGTAGAATATGTACATGACGATGATATCATGTACTTAGACGAGTGTAAGTAGAATGTACATGGAGTACGTTAATATTGATGAGGTGCTGATTTTGATGTAGAAGACGAAGATTTCATGTTACTTAAAACAAATCAATTATTTGATGATCTTCACGTAGACTCAGACAAATGTAAGTAAAATGTAAGAAAATTCAATGATCTTCCTTTGCCCTTTAATTTGAAGATCCGCTAGCAATAAGGACCACTGGAGGAGAGAGCTGCGGTCAATGGATTGTTCATTGATCAACTCTCAATTTTACTCATAAAAAATAGCATATTTTATCGATAAAAAAAAAACAAAAAAAAAAAAACAAAAAATAGCTTGTTTTATATGAAGGACATCTTTTTATTTTATTTGTATAAATAAACTATGGTAATAGATTCTTACAAATGGATAAGCTAAGAATCATTCCAGCCTCTGACTTAAATATTACATAGTTTTTTATTTAGGTCTTTAGCCCCTAGCTAGCTTATGACCAAGTGAATTTAGACGCTATATGATCACATAGTATATGCTGTATGCAACTTGCCCTAACCCAAGACAAGAGCTACCTAACCCTAATTCAACAAAAAACTGATCACATTTTTTCTCTTTTTAATTTCTTTTTCTGTAATTACTTATTTTTTCTTCTTTTAATTAGGGTTAATATAGTGGTAATAAGATAATTAACGTCGGGATGATCGATAATCGTTATAATAGTTGCTTGATTAGCGGTCTAGGTTTGCTTAAACCAAAGGGTTCGTACTTCATGACTTGCCTCTTTTAGTGTGATTAATCGCTAATTTAGCAACTTGATTTTACTAAATTCATAAGTGTATTAGAAGGTTTTGCATGTAATTATTTTTTGGGTTAAGATGAACTACTCTAGATTGATATGAATTGTTCAATAGGTTGACTTTTGCTATCAGCTAAGATGGTTTGACTACTATAATTGGCATAATTTTTTTTTTAATAAAATAAATTTATATTACTTGTGGTCATTGTTTTATTTACCATGAATTAAGAAGAAAGAATCATTCACTAGCTTAGGTTTAAAATCTGTTGCAAATTTGCAATGGTAAACTACACTATCATAAATTGAAGTAGAAAAAATTGTTTTATTTAAAAATTTTACCCCTTGTAAAACTTAATCCAACTTCGTAGGTTGACTCTATTCTTGGCTCATCCTAATTCAACCCGTGCTAAAAATTGGGGTATTTTGGTGCATTTAGAAATAGTAAAATATAAAGAAGTTAGGATATTTCCGTCAATTTTGAAAAAGACCACGATATTTTTGGTTGAATTTGTAAAGATATCATACAAGTGGTTGCTTCTGCATGGTTAGATTAGTTACACTCTTATCTGTCATGGAGATGATCAAATTATTAATTTTCTGTGTCAATGATTTTTCATCAATCATCTAGATTTTTGAGAGAAAAACTAGATTAAATAAAATGTAAGGAATAAAGAATGTTATGTACAAGTGGAGAAGCCAAATGGCTTCAAAAGGGGAGAATTGGATGAAATGATCTTTTACAAGAACAGAGCGAGCATCCCAATTGAAAATACAACATGCGAAAGGGACTCTAAATTCTGAATATAGCGAGGTCGTCCAAAAGTGAACTAGTGATTTGACCTCGAATGTCAGCCTATCTGAATCCTTGATCTTCCCTTCAAAAGCACGACGGTTTCGTTCTAGCCAAATTGTCCAAAAGATTGCTGCCGGTATAAATTGCCATACTAGCTTCCCTGATTTGAAAAAGTCATTTGAGGACCAGCAACATGCCAGATCGAGAACAGTTTTGGGGAAGCACCAACACCAACCAGATAGGCTGGTTGAGTGAAGAATAAGCCCCTCATATAGAGGCGAAAAAGGAAAATTGACTTACAGAAATACGGACAAAAGACCTAAAGAAGAGGGATACATGTTGGTTAGTTTACAAAGATGGGCCCACTTAACTCATATCTACACGTCAGCATTTAGTTGACTTATTCTTATTAAGTTGTGTCAATGACGTGGCAACTACACGGGCCAATGAGGATGGAGGTTGACTTGTTTGTTGTGTTACTCTGTTCCGTACTTAAAGAAACGGCAGCAGGACGTCTTTCCGTCTCTTCCGGCGTCCTTGTTAAGTGGGACCCGCATTCACAATAACCGTGGATTTTACTAAAATGCGCTGTTTCAAGCAAAACCGCACGATTAAATTACACTGATGATCCCTATTCAATTGTTTTCTTTTTTTACTTTACTTTTTTTTTTGTTTTTGTTTTAGAAGGATACATCTATCTATACTATCTATATCCATAGAAACATTAAATGCTGATGTGGCCTATTGAATCAACAGTTGTAACCACATGTCAAATTCTAATTAATTATAAAATTACTTTGTGATTTGTAATTTTTTTTGTACTTTTAAAAATAGAAACTGTATTTCTAATTAAGAAACAAAATATTAATTTAAATTAACAAATAATAAAAACTAAAATTATTTATTTTAATAAAAAGTGCCCTCATAGGCATACAAATACTAGTTTTATTCTATACTAAAAATGATATTTTGTATATACATTTTCGAACAATTCCGTAGACAATCTCGAAATCGCTAGAGATATATAATGTGTTTCGTTGGGTGATAATCAGGTAGGAATTCACAGAATACATATATTCGAATTTTGCGATCGAGTGGGATATAATGTAGAGCACTGTGGCTTGTTAGTTTTTTTTTTTTCCTTTTTATTTTTTTTTGGCCCTTGTAATAATATTATCCTTCTTCAAAATAATATCAGGTTTGTGAACTATTGACAAAGGTTTTAGGTATAAACATGAACTATTTTCCTTTATGGATTTTGTTAACATGTGCCTTTAGGGCACATGATAAGCTTTTAAGTTTTGTATTTTGTTTAGTTTATCAAGGTTGTCCAAATGAACTGATTTTTGGATATGTATGTTCTTTATACTATTTGGATCATATCTAAAAAAATCAGCTAAATTAGAGACCTTTAGCAAAATTATTTAGTATATCAAATCAGTGGCCCCACAAATTCGATCACCTGATGTCATTTGCAAAACGCGTCATGCATAAATCTGATTTAATTCATTACATCACAATACATCACAATTGGACATAAAAATATGTTTAATTGTTTCGTATAGGAGTCATTTAACATGTTTTCTGTTTTTTTTTTTTTTTTTTCTTGAGGGAAAGGGATAAAATTTTATTGAAAAGTGTAAGAAAAGTTATTTGTTTTTGATAGATAACGATAAACATCAGAGAACGAGTATCATTTTGTGTTTGAATAATTAGTTTATCCATGTAAATACTGTTAGAAACCCTACTATTCTTGAACAATTTTATGCAAATAAGTTTTGTTTGCCGGTCCTTTGAAAGAAAAATTAGGACCTGGGGTTATTTAATACAAATGATGGTTCGACGGTTAGTCCGTTAGTGCACATGTTCTCTACGTAAAGTTTGTACTTGAAAAGTGGAAAATGTTGGACCCACAGTCACGTGTAAATAGAGTGTAATAATAAAGTGGGTATTAATATATAAAACAAATAAATGAAAATAAAAGACATTATTAGATCTTCTTTTGAAGAGAAACAAGTATTCATTAATCTGTTTGGATAAGGGATTTTAGGTAGGGGTGTGCAGCGGATCGAAACTATTGATTTTGGTTCGATCCGCATCCGATCCAATGTATGATTGGATGCTAGGTTTTCAATCCAATCCGATCCACCCCAGTGAATTCCATCCAATCCGATCCGCCTCAATCAAGATTGGATTGGTTTCGTCAGTTTGGGCTATTGGCCCAAGCCTGTTAAACATATCAATTGGGTCCTTAATATTTATCATATTCCCAATTTTTAGCCCATAAAATAAAAAAATAATAGTTGGGCCTGGTAAAATTATCATATATTTTCAACTTGGGCCCATAATTACCCTTAGATATTTATAAAAATTACAAATTTAGTTTGGTATATGGGGTAAGTTGATTGGATCGGTTAGGTATTGGTTTCGACCACCCAGATCAGCCAACCGATCCACACCTATTGGATTTCAACAACAACAAACCAATCCGCCCTGACCTCGTCATTGGATCGGTTTCGATCCAACGATGATTGGATTGGATCGGATCAGAAATGCACACCCCTAATTTTAGGGAGGGATTTTGTAGGGACTAGGGATTTTGAAGAAAAATGTAACATGATTTTTCCACCAAATCCCTAGTCCCACAAAATTCCTCCCCCAAATCCCTTGTCCAAATAGACTCATAGCAAGACTTAAGAAATGGTGATTAAAATATCCTCATAAAAAATTAACTCATCCTACTTTTTTTTTTTTTAATTAGTAGATTTGTATGTAAGAGATACCCTGGTCATTGGTACCATCCCCCAACAATCCATCCTACCTTCTAATAACCCTATCAAAGAGTAGATTTAATTTTAACGGTGATTGAGAGGTCTATTTTTAGTGTTGATTTCCAACCAACATTTGATGGGATTAGAAGCCTTAGAATAATTTAGATGATGATATTTTACTAACCATTTAGAGCATCCTCACAAAAAATCAACTCATTGTACCTTCTACTCCATCAAAGAGTAGATTCAATTTTAACGGTGATTAAGAGGTCTATTTTTACTGTTGATTTCCAACCAACCTTTGATGGGGTTAGATACTTTAAAATTGTATAATTTTTTATGAGATTGATCTACATGATGACGAGAACATTCTTATAAAAATTCCAACCTTTTGGTCATCTCCATATGAGCCCAACAGGTAAGAATGTCATCCTTGGGTCCCCAACATGGGTCCCATTATTATTGCTCGTTAGGATAAATTGGGCATTAAATAACATTTTTAGAATATCAAAATAGCACGTTAATGATTTTAAATACAACTTGAATCCCCATTAAATATAGTACAAATGATAAATAAATTATTTAGAGTAATGCTAGGGGGACTTCTTTAGTGACCTCCTTAATGACTCCCACTCATTTGCATGTAGGGCCCATATGGAGATGAACTAAAAGAAGATTTTTTTTTTTCTTTTCAGAAGATGGTCTCCAGATTTGCTTGACTTTTAATAACCTTCTAAAACTAACCTTTTTTATTTTTTAAAATAGAACCCTCTAAAAACTACCCTCATGTATGAGTCCTTGGAAACATAAATTTCTAGAAATATGATGAATCTTTTGGTTTATTTGGCAACTATAAAAAAATCCATGGATTCATGAATCTTTAGAAGCTTGAATCCTTTGGTTTGTTTGACTGCAATTTAAAATCTAAGAAAAATTTCTATTTTGTTGTTTTAATTTTGTGGGGTGTAATCTGCATTGAGTTGGGTGAATACATAGTGAATCCTTAGTTAGAATCCAGTAAATTCTAAGGGGAGAAGTGGGACTCCAAAATATGAATTTGTTGGAAAACATGTTTCCCTGAGAAACAAGTTTCAAGGGATTCTTGGCAGCCAAACAAACTAGGGAAACATGAATCCCTGGTCCCAACTGAATCCCCTACCTTAGAATCCCCTTTTCCAAATAAATCATAAATGATCTTAATTAGTCAGCCAAATTCTCAATAGTACCCTACTTCAAAAAAAAAAAAAAAATCTCCTTTGATCTTCAAAAAATTTATCTTCGAAAGACGTGTTCCTCGCCTGATTTCTGATCGATATGTCTGATCCAACGGCTAGTAATTGCCTTTGATAAATTCAAATTATTTCCACCATTGGTTATTGCTACATGTGCTATATCAAGTCCCTTCCCTACCGGTAAATACACAGTGCGAACCACACGTGCACCACAATTAAGAACACTTCTCCATCTAAAACCTAAATTAGTACTCCTTTTATTAACATTCTTGCAAATTAAAACTGCACCACGGTGGCTCAACTTAGCAGATCTTAGTATCTTAGCAAAGTCTTTGCGCCGGCAATCCACCACTATGAAATCTACGCCCACCAGTCCATTCATTACTTCTTCAGCCTCACCCACAATAATCTCTGGTACAGCAATACCCTCCACACTTTGCATGGCTTCACTGTACTCCAATCTTGACCGTTCATCTGGTACAATACAAACATGTCGTCCACTCGTGTGGCGACTCGCTACAGAGAGACCAATACTTGTTGAAATTACACCACCATGACACCACGTTTCTACTATTAATTGTGGTTTCCATCCACCTGCCATTGCGGAAATCAGCTCTGCTACACTTGAACCTTGAACAATCTTACACTGGAAATTCATTACATTAAATTTTAGACCCAAAAAAAAACTTAAATTGATATAAAAAAAACAAAATGGGTATTAAAGATTGAAGATTACTTACCGATCTAACGGTATCGATGTAAGATTTTGAAGCTGTTTCAGGACACCAAATCAATTTCATCTTGTTCTTTAATTCTTGAGTTGGTCTTGGTCTAGTTATTCTCCTCTTCCTTTTATAATTCTGTGGGTTGCTTTTCTTGTTTCCCAAGCCAAGTTAATGGGTTATTTGGAAACTTTCTAGTTTCAAAAGTATTCTGTTTTGATTGCTAATTTGTACATTTGATAGAAATTAGAAAGAAAGAAAAACCCAAAAACCCTTTCATGTGAACCGTTGGATGTCGTTATGATTATGAAAGATCAAGTGGGTATTTAAACAAGGGTATTTTGGCCTTCTGTAAACTATTTTATGACATTTTAGTTTTCAAATACAATAAAGCTTTTTGTACCGACCAGTTTAAAAAATTGGTGTCCGAGACTTATGTGGTAAGGTGGGACTCACCATTTTCCCCCTCCCAAAAGTGTTATGAGGGAGTTTCCAACTTATGTGGCAGTGGGATCCACCTCGCCACATAAGCGTCGAGCATTTGTTTTGTAAGCCCGTCGATCCAAAAAGCAGCGCTGTTAAAAGGTTGTAATTTTAAGCTTTGTGAAATCGTCTATTTTACCGTTAATTTTAATTTAATTTAAAATTTTAAAATAATTAATTTTTTTTTTAAAAATGATTTACAAGATCAATTGCTTAAAAAAATTATTTTTATTAATTTAAAACTTTACAAGCAAAGTATAAAAATAAAATTGGGTGGATATATCCAGCACTTTTATACTAATACTAGACCTGGCAACGGGTTAGAGTTAGGGTCGACCCTAGCCGGGTTGGCGGGTTAACGGGTCAAGATTGCTCAACCCTAACCCTGACTTGTTTAATAAATTGGTCAGTTTTTCAAACCCTAACCCTAGGCGGGTTGACCCTAACGGGTTGGCAGGTTAACTCTAACTAAAATTTAAAATATTTAAAGACCATTTATTACTCATTAATTATTATTTTAAACTTAAAATTCATTAGATAAATTAAAATTTATCAAATTTATTAGTTGAAAGATTAAATTACTAACTAAAACTTAAAAATTAAAATTTACTTATAAAAAACTGAAACTAAAATTTTATTTTTTTAAAAAATATATAATTTACGGGTTGGCGGGTCATCTGCGGGTTGGGTGGGTTGACCCTATTGACCGCGGGTCCAAATGGTCAACCCTAACTCGATCCGTTTAGTTGGCGGGTCAGGTTAGGATCGAGTTTGGCGGATCGGGTTACCCGTTCCCGGGTCTAACTAATACCATCATTGTAAATTGAAGACAGATTTTGGGTGATATAAAAATTGGGTTTATGTTAGTTGCAGCCGTGTCGGCTGTAAAAATTCAAAAATATTCAAATTCTTCTGCGTATAGACCAGGTGGTGTTTATGTTATTTTTTGGTTTTATAAATCCCTTTAAATGCCATCCAAATCCACACGTTGGATTTGGGTGGCCAATGTCAACGGTTCACATAAAAAGGCTTTTTGGATTGACTTCTCTCTCATTTTCTCTCTCTCTCTTTCTCTCTCTAGCTATTTTCTTCCATTTCTGTCACTATTTATATAAAGAATCAAAACAGATTTTTTTGAACCCACTTTTTAGCTTCTGAAACAAGAAAAAACCCACAGAATTAAAAAGCAGAAGAGAAGAAGAACCAACAATACCAAGAACTCAAGAAGATAAGAAAAAGATGAAGATGGTTTGGTGCCCTGAAACAGCTTCAAAAGCTTATATTGACACGGTTAGATCTGTAAGTAATCTTTAATCTTTAAAACCCATGTTGTTTTTACCGATCAAAAAAATACCCATGTTGTTTTTGCTATCAATTTTAAGTTTTTTGGATCTAAACTTGCAGTGTGAGCTTTTCCAAGAATCAAGTGTAGCAGAGCTTGTTTCAGCCATGGCAGGTGGATGGAAACCCCAATTAATAGTAGAAACCTGGTGTCATGGTGGTGTTATTTCAACAAGTATTGGTCTCTCTGTAGCGAGTCGCCACACTTGTGGACGACACATCTGTATCGTGCCAGATGAACGGTCAAGATTGGAGTACAGTGAAGCCATGCAAAGTGTGCAGGGCATTTCTGTACCAGAGATTATTGTGGGAGAGGCTGAGGAGGTGATGAATGGGCTGGTGGGTGTAGATTTCCTGGTGGTGGATTGCCGGCGTAAGGACTTTGCTAAGACACTAAGGTTTGCTAAATTAAGCCACCGTGGTGCAATTTTAGTTTGCAAGAATGTTAGTAAAAGAACTGCTAATTCAGGTTTCAGATGGAGAAATGTTCTTAATTATGGTGCTCGGGTGGTTCGCACGGCGTATCTTCCGGTAGGGAAGGGACTGGAGATTGCACATGTAGCAACCAGTGGTGGAAATTCGAATTCAACGAAGGCAACTAGCCGTTGGATCAAACATATTGATCAGGAATCCGGCGAGGAACATGTCTTTCGAAGATAGATTCTTGAGGATCAAAGAACTTCTTCTTCTTCTTTTTTTTTTTTTTTTTTTTTTTTGCTCTTCTACTGTTGTATATAAATGAAGAAAGAAAGATCAAGTTATATGATCAATTAGTCCTTTGATTTTCATGACTTCTTCACTGTAAATTTTTGGGTAGAAAAATAACTGGATTTCTTAGTTAATAAATCTGTCATTAATGTTTTAAGGATCGAGCGATCTGCGAACTGACTAAGATTATGAGTTTGATTACTAGGGATGCTTGTTTATGATGTTAATTGTAGCAAGCACAATTGTTTTCTGTCTAAGATTATGAGTTTGATTACTAGGGATGCTTGTTTATGATGTTAATTGTAGCAAGCACAATTGTTTTCTGTCTAAGATTATGAGTTTGATTACTAGGGATGCTTGTTTATGATGTTAATTGTAGCAGGCACAACTGTTTTCTGTGTTCACTTGGATTGATTTCAAGAACTGGGGTTTTCTTACCTCCCAAAGCCATATTATACCGAACGCAAAATTTCCACCGCCATTTTCCAAGAGGGAACCTTGTTTTTTCCTTCTGCAGTACGCATCAGTATTCAAGGGTTATTTTCATAATTGTTGTGTAAGGTGTCTTGTTTTCTAGTGGTATTTTCTGTAACTGTATAAGTGGGTATCCTAATTCGTTAGGGTTTCTTTTCTATTTACTGTTTACTGAGGAGTTTCAGTTTTCCAGAGGAATTATGTACAAGAAAATCTGTAACCTGAAGTTCTCCAGAAAGTGAAACTGGTGATTCTCATCTGTGAATGTGCGTTTTGCCTAAGGGCGTAAATCACTGCAGCTGTTGTCATTCATGGAGGAGGCAAAGGATCCTAAACTGTTTTACTGTTCTAGCCATATTCATCAGTGAAGGAACAGCACACTTCTATGTGGGTTTCAGATTCTTGATTCTATAATCCATTTAATAGCTCTCTGAACAATTCCCAGTTCCATTTTTCAACTGTTCAAGCGTAATTTGTTTGCGTCAAAGATTGCAGAGTTATGTCTCATAGATGTGTATTGTGTAACAGACTAACAGTAGTTAGAGAAGTGTAGTCCATGAAACTCCGGATTTTCAAGTTGAATGATATTTAAGATGTGAAGGAAATTGTACAAGAATAACAGGGTTTTCAAAATTACATGGATTAGTAACATTTATACAGAAAATGATATTCAAGCTCTGACTTATCGTTCAACGCAAGTGCAGCTTCCTGTTGCTTTCCCAGGTTGCTTTGATTGTTAAATTTCATATCTTCAAGCTATACTGTATCATCCATTTAATAGGTCATGGTAAACATCTCGAACTTCCACCTGGTAAAAGACGAGGGAAAAGAGAGGAAAACTTCATTACGGAAATAATACCATAATGATCATCGAGAGAAAGGAAATGAATTACATTTAGGGCAAATTTGAATCTCGTCATGTTTTCAAATACCTCAAATAATTTGCAGATTAAGATCTCTCAATCCCAACTATCCCGGCTTCTCCTAATGGCCTTCTTTTGTGAAAGGGCTTTCTTGTTCTGCAGCCTCTTCTGCTCCCCTATAGCAGCTCTGGTATGATGACATATCCGTACCATTTATTTCGTAAGTAAGGAGGCATTTTTTGAATACTTCAAATAATGTTAATTATACAGAATAAATACAGATGAAAGGATAAACATCAAAATCATATAAGTAATATGTAAGAAATAGCTGAAAACAAAGTATTGAAGATTTTGTTGGTGTCTTTTGTCAGTAAAGCACAAAAGTGAGGTATGGAAAAAAGTAGCGTACTTACAACTTAGCAATCTTTTTCTTTTGCTCTTCTGAAGGAGGCGGTGGGACATATGAAGCAGCATCGATGATTGCCTGTCCAATTTGTTAAGATAAGTAAAAGATATAACAAAATACGGGGTCTAATCCAACTCCGAAGTATCAACATAAGTAACATATTAAAGCAGTATCAGAAGCAGCTGAAATGGTCAATAAGCACTGATGTATGTTTTACAAGTGACAGAACTTGCCCACCTAATGCTAAAGCGTAGTTCTAGCAATAACAGAAAACCACTGTTAAATATTAATAATCAAGCTGGTTTCACCATTTTGACCAAAAGAAGGGAAAGGCTCTTCAGTTTATTATTCCACGAAGGTAGTATGGGGAAGAAACAAATCATCAATGTATACTGTATGGTACCTGCAGTTTCCCCAGAGCATCTTCGATGTTACCCCTGAAGAAGAATGGAAGAATGAAACCAAATGCTTGGACAACAATACATAAGCAAAATGGATAACAAAAATGAGTAGGGGACAGAAGCTAACTTCTGTGTTCTAGTCTTTGTAGAAGAAATCACAATCTCCCCATCTTTGTTGATCCGATTCTTCTCCTGTCAACAGGCATGGCATTAAAATATATTAGTTGTACAAGACAACAGCCAAAAAGAATTTATGGGAACACCGTGCACACGAAACATCGGAAGGGGTGTCAGTAACGAATTCCAAAGTAATCGGTAAAATGTATGACCTTACAAACCATGAAAGGTTAGCCATACATTTTTATCTTTTCTTTTTGGTTGGGTATATGTATATATAAATAGTTACAAATTTTTTGACATCTGACCTCTGAGTCGAGCGAGGGAGGGCACTAAATATGTACTTGAACCTGATGCTAGTGTTTCTTATACATTGCTGAATTATTTCATGAAGGCTTGTGAAATGCCAATGAAAGACCATTTGCATAATTTTATTTTATTTATTTTTAGCAGTACCATTTGGATAATCCTCTCTCTGATTCTGTCGCTTAGCCAATATGCGTTGTTAACATTGAAGCGCATGTCCACCTTGGTGTTCACTGTGACATGATTTTGACATGTGAACTTCAATAAGCTGCAGTAGGAACAAGAAGATAATAGAAAAGAGCCACAACTGAAAGCGTGGGGAGTTAGAGACAATGATCTAATCTCAATTAGAGACAAGTTAACAGACCTTTGTTGACATTCTGACCACCAGGCCCACCACTTCTTGCAAAAGAAACAGTAACATGGTCTGAAGAAAGAAAAAGAAGATTCAGATTCCATGCCAGAACACTGACTGCATTGCAGAGAGCCAATAACCAAAAAGAGCTCAGAGAAGATGTGTATAATTCAAGCTTCCAATTACTGATAAGAAAATTTGTGAAGGTGTGTATAATTCAAGCTTCCAGTTACTGATAAGAAAAATAACATTGTGAAAGGAGGTGTATGCTTGCCACTTCTTTGATTGTAAAAGTTGCGTCAAAGAAATGGCACAATAAACAAAAGAAAGAAAAAAAAAAAAACTAAACTAAACCAAACTCATTAATAATCAACTCTACCAATTTTTGCACTAGATATCCCGTCACAAAAGTGTTTAATTACTAAAATCTCTACAACTTGCTACCCAAGATACCTACTAACCTTAGGACTCTATTCTAAACATAAAATAACCCCAACATAATAATTTAAGACCCCCTAAAATACCTTATCAAAAACTATTACGAAAATGAACAAAAATAGAAACTAGTAAGACACCGATCTAAACCAAATTGGAAACTAATAAAGTAGAAACCCTTTTCATTCATGTTCATATTTAGCATCCAATTGACCTTTTTGTTATAAAGACTTTTGGATTTAAAAGGTTCCCCCC